>BQNB010050841.1:0-11714 GCA_026074375.1 Tanacetum coccineum | reverse complement strand
ATCTCCAACTCCTCCAAATGCACCATCTAAAACTCCATCAAACAATGACACCTTAACTAGTCATGATGACACACCTTCCTCCTTCCAATCAAAACTTTAAATTTCACCACCTTCCTCTAATGAACCAACTTCTCCTCAACCCTTGAACCCTTTGCTTAACAACATCTCTGATGTTCCTCCTAGACCTTCAAACCCTCAACCACTTCAAAGTCATCCTTCTTTAGATATCACTCTCTCACTATCACCTTTTGAAAACCTTAAACCACCATCACCACCATCTCCACCACAACCCCAACCATCTATCATGGGCCATCCTCTTTTCTACAACTATCATGACTATCATGGGTCAACTTGCATTTGTTGTTCTCTTAACCGAAACCTCTTCTTAACCTTAAGAGATGAGATGAACATCATGTTTGCTCATCTTGAGTATCTTCTCACTACCGCAATCACCTCTCATTTTCCACCACCACCTTGAAATGTTTTCAAAAACTCTCATAAATGTGTCACCCCAAATCTTTTGCTCAAAATTCATCCTCTATGAATCATGAATCATCTAGGACTTAATCTCTTGTAGTGTAATTTATGAATTTATGTTTTCTTGCTTATCTTAGCTCTATTTGCATGTTGTATGAGTTAACTACTTGTGTTTATTTTTGTATGAGTTTCTTACTTATGAAATGAAACTTCTTATGGGTGACTTAATATGAAATTTCTATGTTTCAAGATATTTGTCTTGCACTTGTACTTCTAACTATGTTTTGTAGCAAACAATTTTTGTAAGATCGATCCCTTGGTGCCCCAAAACGAGGGGGAGCTCATATCAATGGGGAGTCTTGATATCGTCGATTTCTTTCTCTTCTCAACAAATTCGACGATCATTCTTTTTGAATTCGACAAAAAGGGGAGAAATAAAACAAAACTCATTAATAATTTGAAATCTTTAATTTTATTTAAAATGAGTTTATATTTTTTCATCGTCAAAAAGGGAGAGATTATTAATATAATTAATGTCTAAAAACGTTATTTATATTTTTCAACCTCTCATTGTTTTGATAATAACAAAATGTAAAAACATTTACGATAAAAATAAACATTCACAAATTATTAAGTGTAAAATTTCATTTCTAAGATTACTGATCACTTAAGGTATGGACAAACAAAATCATTAAGCATGATTAGTGATCAAGAAAATATTTTTCTCTTAATCCTCACTTTTAACTCTACAAAAGTATTTTATTAAAAATACATTTACAAAATATTTACTAATTAAAAGAAAAGTTTTATTAAAAACTTAAAATTTAAATTTCAAATTTTTCCCCAAAATAGAAGGTTCTATAACAATTATAACATTCACCACAAAAAGACCAAAACAGGAGCGGAGTCTATGGGCAACCCCTTTATAGGCCTGGCGGCCCCTATATATATCTGGGACCGTCGGGACCGCCCACAGATGACCGTTAGGATTTTATGTCTATAAATACTGCTCTATTCCCAGCAGAAAAACATGTAGGAAACTAGAAGATGGGTTGAATAGTTTACTGGTTAATTTGTTGTTTTAAAACTTTGCTTAGAAAATTGTTAGATTCGAGTTATATGCCAATCAATCAACAATATGAATCACAACTAAAACACTAAAGAGATAGAGAAAGAAACGATCAGACCAAGACACCAAGATTTATAGTAATTCGGCAACGAAGCACCTCTTTGTTCCTACTCTACTCCCCGAGTACTCCACTCGAGATTTCACTATGTCAACAAGCTCCCTTTAGGCGAAGAAAACCGTTTACACGTCGCTTACTTTCTTTTCCGACACTAAGCTAGATGTCGAGTCCTAATCTTAGCTAGAACCAATCTAAGACTTCACAAAGTCTTTATACACTCACAAGATATATACCCTTGGATTGACGCACAATCCAAATTACACCTATACACAATTTACACTATTAGATCTACACTCAATCCAATTTACACAACAATACAAAGTAAATATAATGAAGATATGTGATCTTGAGGAGGAAGAGAAAGATCACTTGATAATAAATCATATGTAGAAGAATATGATTGTTCTTCTCTTGCACTTGATTAGAAGAAGAAGAGAGGAAGAAAGAATTAATCACTTGAAAACAAGATCAAAATATGTTAGTGATCAAGATATGTGTTTTAGAAAGAAAAAAAAAGAGAATAACATATCTGAAAAAATTTGTGGCAAGAAGTTCTGTTTTTCAGATGGGGTGGCCCAGTATTTATAGGCACAAAAAAGTGCCGTTGTACTGACGGCGGTCCCGGCAGTCCCTTATATATAAGGGGGCCGCCAGGCCTATAAGGGGGCCGCCGTAGACTACGCTCCATTTTTTTTCTTTTTGTGAGGAAGGTGTTATCTGTTTTAGAACCTTCCATTTTGGGAGGAAAAATCTGATTTCAAATTAAATAATTTAATAAAACATTTCTTTTATAAAAAATTATTTGTGTTTATATTTTTGTAAAAATACTTTTGTAAAAATGTAAGGTTTAGAAAATAAAAATTATTTTATTGATCACTAATCATGTTTAATGATTTGTTTATCCATACTTTAAGTGATTAATCTTAGAAATGGAATTTTACTATTAGTAATTTATAAACGTTTAATTTTATCGTAAACGTTTTCACATTTTGTTATTATCAAAACATCGAGAGGTCGAAAAATATAAATAACATTTTTAGACATTATTTGTATTAACAATCTCTCCCTTTTTGATGATGACAAAGCATAAACTCATTTAATATAAAATTGGAAGTTTATAAATTATTAATGAGTTAAATTCTATTTCTCCCCTTTTTTGTCGAATCCAAAAAGGTTGATCGTCGAGTTGCAGTAGAGAGAAAGAAGTCGACGATTCGAGACTCCCCCTTGTTTGGGGCACCAAGAGATCGATCTTACGATAGTTTGTTTGCTACAAAACAAGGTTAAAAATACAAGTGCAAACCAACATAGCATGATAAATATCTCAACATTATAATCCACATTTCATAAATAAAGTTCATTTAAATTCTAAAAAGATCATACATAGCCATGTAAGACAATATATGAAGATACAACACAAGATAATCATAACATAACATAATTAAAGCATCTAATAAGAGTAAACTAGTAGATGATTTTTGACTTCATGAGATGAGGCACCCAAAAGGTAAGAGACAATTATTTGAACAAATTAATCATGAGAGTGATTAATTGAAGAGTGAAAATGATGAGGAAGGTTGATCATTGTGGTGATGGGCTTGTGATTGGGGTATAAGACGGGTGACAAGGAATTGAATGAAATTAATTTCATTTCTTAATGAGTGGAAGTGATTGGTAGAGTACCTACAACAATGACAAAAGCTAGCATGACATCCTACTTGAGCATGAGTAGGAGGTTGAACCAATGAGAGGGGTGAGGAGGGTGGTGTAGGAATTTGAGAATCGATGAGTGTGGAGATGGTATGGAGTTGATTAATAATTCGATCTCTTTGTGGGTAGTTCATAGGTGGAGAGATAGAGTGAGGAGTGTTTCTTGGAGGTGGTGGAGGTGAGTCATTATGACAAGTAGGTGATGATTTTGGAGGAGGTGTCTTACGTTTCCACACTTGACGAACCGACATTTTTGGTTTTCTAGAAAGGTTTGAGTGATGATTTGAGGAGGACATTTTAGGTGGGATAAGAATCAAGTGTGAAGAGGATGATGATAATGAAGAAGATTGATTATTTAAATAATAAAAATAAATGGCAAAGCAAGGTGGTAGAGATGAAGATTGAAGAAATTGTATGTTCAAAGAGGGAAGTTCCAGCAAGAGTCTAGGACTAGGGTGGTCAAAGATACAGAAAAAAATAGAAATTTGAAATTTATGTTCCCTCCTGTTGGCGGTCCCTTATTGTTGGGAGGTCCCTGATTGATAAGGGGGCCGCCTGATTAATTCAGGAGCCGTTTTCTAGAGAGAACATATTTTTCCCAGTATTTTCCCACAGAAGTATCACATCTCATGTCAGTCAAAAATCGAGTAAATCTAAACTAACAATGCATCAATCATTAATTTTAAGCATGCAATTTTAATAAGCCTTAATAAAATTCACATAAGAGAACAAATTGTCAACTAGCAAGGCATTTATAGAATGATAAAACCATTTTAAATATCATCCTACCTCACGAAAGTCATCATTCCTTATTTTAGTTCTTCAAAGGAAAAATGTATTATAAGAGAAATAATAATAATAATAGTAACAATCACTTAGAATTTATGTCGACTGCTTCACTTCCATTTTCCTCCCATCATGTTCTTGAAAGTTTGTCCAATTGACCTTAACCTGTCTCGATGAACATCTCGTCGTTAAGTTTGAAGAGTTATGGTTTCAAATAGAAAGGTGTTTAAGTCATGACTTTCATGAGGAGGGTTTTGAGGGACTCTAAAGACATTGTTTAACGAGGAAGAAGTGTTCCCGAATTGTTGCTTCCGACGTTTCACACACATAAATATATAGAGAAATAGATTTGCATACCTGAACAACATCATTTTGTTGCTTCCGACGTTTCTGAGAGGCCTGGACTTGCAACTGGAGTTCCCGAATTCCATTAAGTATTTCTGCAAAGAATTTCCTCTTCCTAATTTCTACTTTGATATTTTCTTCCTCTTCTAGTTTTGTTAGTCTCTGTAGCAAGTGATAATGTGATGTGTCATAAGCCAAATTATCTAAAAATATGTATATACAAAGAACATGTTTTACGAAACGTAAAAAAAGTAAAACTTTTTGATAACTTAAAACAAAAATATAGATCATAGCCTTAAACGACAAGGTGTAAATACACGAATAGCAGTTAGAACCATGGATCCAACATGCCGGAAACAATTTGTCCACAAGATCCGGTTATTCCATAGCAAGCCACAACGTCCATTTCATCGAACACTTGGTTTCACTTTTCATCAAACCTGTGAGAACTGAAGTAAAAAAGAAGCATTTACAGACATAGTGATAGATTATTAAACGATGAGACATGCAGAGTGTAAATTCTTATGATGATGCCTAACCTGAGAAACTACACGGTTCATAACTCCCCCAGACTCGCCAGAAGCACCTCTAGCTGGAGCAAGAGAATCCAGTTCATCAAAGAACATCACACATGGACGCGCTGCTCGAGCCCGCAAAACAGCTCATTCTCATGTTGTGAACATTTTAGCTCGACGTGGCAATTATGATCTAGTGACATACGGAGTATATGAATGGGTTGTTTAGCTGAAACAAATTTTGTATAATTACTGTAAAACTGTTGAATTTGTATCATATCTTTTCAAAATGGGACAAAAGTGCCGAGGCACCTACCCGACCCCGTTTGACCCCTCCCCTGGTTTTGCCAAATCTAAATTCAGCAGACCAATGCCGGCATGATGGATTGGATAGAGCAACTTACCTTCTCAAATATGTCTCGTACATTTTTCTCTGACTCTCCTATGTACATGTTGATCAATTCAGGCCCTTTAACACTTAGGAAATTAAGAGAACATTCCGTAGCAACAGCTTTTGCCAGCAATGTCTATGAAATTCATATCATAGCACATCATAAAGTAATTAGACCTACAGCTTAATATAAATAGAGAAAACAAATCATAAAAGTTAAAATTTATATGACATACCTTCCCGGTACCGGGAGGACCATAGAGAAGAACACCAGAGCGCTTTCGTAGACAGGGATGGAACCAGGGGGTTCCCACGGGTGGCCGGGAACCCTATGAATTTTTTCGATTTAGTATTAATTTTTGAAAAAAACATCTATTTTTCCTAAATGTATCTTAAATGCACCCGGTTCATCGAAAAGTGTTGCTAGAGTTACGGTTAAAAAAAAATTGTGCACCCGGTTATATTTGGTCATGGTTCCGTCCCTGTTCGTAGACTAGATGAAAATAAATCCTTATGAAGAAGTGGGAGCTGTAGATCCATTACAAACAAAAAGAGCAGTTATGCCAAACGATATGACCACTTGTAATACCAATTTACTCTGTTGTGGAAGATTTCTACACTAGATAGAAAGCAAAGTCCAAATGCATAGCCGAAGAAAATGTGCAGCACATATATGGAAGAAGGTAAGAGTTAAACATCCCACATGAAACATGGCTTGGTAATATTGGACGCATACCTGAACTGTATCCAGGATAGATTTTTTCACATCTTACCACCAACATCCTCCCATTTGACATTAGGGATCTACAGCCATTCAACCGAAGCTTATTAGCCTGTGATAGCCATTAACTCATCGAGATCAGAAATATTAACCAAAGAGAAACATGGATGTTACAAAATATTAGAGATGGCAATTAAAAACATGGACTTGTTAATGGGCCATCTGGGTAGCAAAAACATGGGACAAGCTGGTTGAAAGTCTCCCAAAATACAACCCCCTAAACCGTTGTATTCAAAAATTTTGATTTTATCGTAAAGATGGTGTTTTTGAAATTACAATTAAGGCATGTATATTAAACTAGTCTTTACACCGCCAATTATAAATATACACATTTGTTGAAGAAAAAGGTGCCGTTTTCTTTCCTTTTCTACAGTATGATTTTCTTGGGCTCCCACTTTGGTCAAGTTTTTTCGGCCTCAACTTTGGGCCGGCCTTTTTTTTTTTTTAAATGGTTCTCACAAAAATATGGAAGAAACGAAATGTTACAAAAGTACCGATTTATTCAGATAAAAAAATATCCGCATAAACATTTTCGATACCTAATAACTTTAAACATGAGGCCCAACACATAAACCCATATAAAAAAACACCAAACTATTAAACATGATACCCAAAAAAAAAAAAAAATAAATAAAATTTTAACACTCCGTAATAACGCGCGAGCCATAAACTCATATAAGGAAAAAAAACAAACTATTAAACATGAGACCGAAAAAATAAACCCGCACAAAATAAAAACTAAAAAAAAAATGCCCCGCAACAACGCGCTAAAATTAACGCTCGCAGCAACGCGCGCGTAATCTTGCTTGTGTTATATCATAAGTCATGTACATTAAACTAAATTTTTTCACTAAATTTAAGTTTGTGTCCAAAAACCTTGAAAACGACTATTGAACCGTTTGACAAACTCGACCCATTTTGACCCGTTTCGTATTAGTTTTTTCTGTAAGTTAACCTATTATAAATATACACATTCACGGACAAAAACGAAGTCGTTTTGACTTCGGGCCACCTGCTACAGTAACGGGCTCCCATTTTGGGTCAGCCCGATTTTAGTTTTTTTTTTTTAAATTATTTAGTTTTTTTTTTAAATTTGTATTCACAAAGTAGGAGGGAAAAAATATTACAAAAGTTCAGATTTATTCAGATAAAAAAAATACCCGCAGAAACATCTTCGATACCTATAACTTTAAAATAATCGATATGGTCACAAACGTACAACCCATTATATTAAAAAAAACCATATAGCAAAAAAAACAACACTTTAAACATGAGGCCCAACACATATGTCATTAAAAAAATTTATACTAAAAATTATACACATTTGTCGACAAAATAGCCTCCCCCATAAAATTAAAAAAAAACCCAAAATTAGCCTAAAATCTGGCCCAAAGTAAAAAAAAATATAAAACGGTCCCTCAACTTTTAACTATTTACGATTTTCTTAAACAAAAAATCCCGTAAAAAAATTAACAAAAAAAACACGTCAAGTTTTTATTGTTCACAACTTTTTTACATTCATCGGCCCAAAAAAAAGATATCGAACCGTCCCAAAAAAAGAAAATATTCGGGAAAAAATTAACCCGTCCCAACGCAAAAAAATAATTCCCGAATTGTACAAAAAAAGGAAATATCCGGGAAAATTTTAGCAAAAAAAAAACCCAAAAATAACCTAAAATCTGGCCCAAAGTAAAAAAAATACAAAACGGACCCTCACCTTTTAACTATTTATGATTTTCTTACACAAAAATTCCCGTAAAAAATTTACAAAACCGTCCCAAAAAAAATATTCGGGAAAAAATTAGCCCGTCCCAACGCAAATTTTTTTTCCCCGAATCATACAAAAAAGAAAATATTAAAAATTAGTCCCGCCATAGCGCATCGCCCAAAAAAAACCCCCAAAACGTAAAAAAAATTATTCGAAAAAAAATTAGCCCCGCCGCAACGCGCGGGTTCTTTTGCTTGTTATAACAATTACACTTAGAACATGACCCATATTAACAAAAAAAAGGTTGTTTGTTATGGATAAGGATCCTCTCATGTTCAAATGATGTGTTTTATGTGATTGTACATTTGATTATTTAATTCAAATGTACAATCTCATAAAACACAACATTAGCTCTCATGTTTATTTGAACATGAGATGATCTTTTTCCGTTTGTTATTTAATAGATAATAACAAATCATTACGAAATTTAGAACAAACTCGTGCACGGTATTATAACTAGTTTTTATATATAACATTATAGTGAACAATGAGATTGGTTAAATGGTTTGAATGTATTCATGAACACCACCAATCAACTAGGTCATTAATACAAGGACGTGTTTACTTATGTGGTAGGGTTTTTTTTGGGTTGTAGCTCATTTAATTATCATGTTGTTGTATTGTGGTTTCTTGTGGTTATCAGAGTTTTGTTGTTATTATAGCTTTATGGCATTGCGTGTGCATACGTCTCATTCATGAATTTTAAAGTGGGGATTAGTGGGTTTAAAGGTGTCACCACGCAATAGTGGTACACGTTATTATACTAGAAGTTTGTGTACATTTTAAGGCTGCACGGTATGGTGGTGAGTTTACCACTAACTCACCTAGGTGAGTTTTCAAGTCGCGTATGAGCGTCATTCCAACTTAAAAGTGACTTTTACCACCTCAGTTTTGCTAGGTGAGTTTTAGGCACTTTTTGTGTTAATTAGGTGGGTTACTCACCTCACGGTGAGTTTATTTTGTGGGTCCCTTTCTTTTTAATTAATATATTTTATTTGGTTGTGAGTGTTTGTGTGTATTTAGTGAGGGTATATTTTATATAAATTTGGTATTTTAATAAAATGTGAGTTTTAGTTGTAAGGTGAGTTCTTATTACGGTTGAAATGTGAGTTGTAAGGTGAGTTTTATTTGGAGAGAGAAAGTTGATGCGGCGCTGACGTGTCAGGTGACTTTGTCACCACCATACCATCTAGCCTAAAAGGCATGATGGTAAGAATGATGGTAGTCCCACTCTACGGTTCTCCCCATTACTTAGACCAAACATACCCACCATTTTCATTTGTTGGGGCTACATGTTCACCGAGCAAATTGAAGACAAAAAAATGACAAAATATATTTGGGACCACCTTTTAAGATCCCGACGACAACAAAACATTCCAATAATAATCGAGCACAATTTCACGTTACATGGCCAATCACCTACAATGCCTTTCCAACCCGCCGGATTTACATACCACTCAAATTATTCACAACCCATGTACATGAATAATCATTTTTTTCCTCGGAGCCAACAACAACAACAAATGGAGATGCACAACGCGTTTAATCAACAATACGGGTATCGTCCACATATGTCACCATCACCGAACCCGATCCCATCTCAATCTTCTCAACGTTTTTCTCCTCTTAACTCGTTAGATATTGAAGATGACGAGTTTGCACCGTTATTTGGCGAAGGTCCATCCCAACCCGTTGTACAAGATTCTCCTGACGAGTCTCCCGTCGAAGAGGTTGCGCCCGTCAAACGGAAGTATGTGAGAAAACGACAACCGGCCAAGAAGAATGACAAAGATGTTAATGAACCATGGACTCCCGATGAAGAGGCAGCTTTGTGTAAAGCATGGATAAACACTTCCGAGAATAATAAAGACGGAAATGGTAAAAAGACAAACGGGTTTTGGATGGAAGTAACCACATACTTTCATAAAGAAGTCTCGTGTAACACCCCAATTTTGATAATATAGCAGCGGAAGCTAATCTGGGGTATTACTTCATGAATCACAGACACAAACATAGAAAACGACTCAAAAGAGACGTTTTTAAAATATATGTTATCATTCATTTAAAATCAGAGTTTTACAAAGGCAAGTCCCAAAATCTAGAAACATAAAATGTGAATGATAACAAGTTTTAGCCATCTTCAAGTCCATGCCACTCCATGTCATAAGTTGCTCAATTACCTGAGATAAACATGCTAAAAAGGGTCAACACAAAAGTTGAGTGAAATTCATAGGTTTGAAATGTAATAGTTGAATACAGGTTATTATAATGGAAATATTTACATTGCAGGGACAATTATTATGGAAAACAGTATTATCATGGAGAACAGTTGAATGCAAGTTTAATGGTAAGTGGGTTACGTTGTTATACACCCGTTATTGGTAATAAATGCAACGAATACAATTATCATGAAAAAATAGTAACATTATTATTGCATTTAAGCTCATGACACCAATACGTTAACAGGGAAGATCACCGTAGTGATATTGGTTAGGGACAGATGTCCCCGTGAAAAAGGTAACTTGCCAAGGTTACCCATTAGGTCAAATATAGTGCGTTTGGCTACCCCATGAATGGGTATACAAACGGGAGTCGTCACCCCCAATAGGTCTATTCATAATATTCGCGTTCACTCGCAATGCAAGTAATTAATGGTTCATGATATGGAAATAATGGCATTGAAAGCTACTTAGGCAATAATATATCTGGATATCATACATATCTGGATAGCATACATTTAGAAAACATTTGTGTTCATGGTTTATAGCAAGTATCACAGGTTTATAAAGTATTCAAAAGATTGAAATATGGGGTTATGAATTCATTAAGTCTTTGAAAAGTAATCACATTTGTTATAAGATAAGCGAGTATGTAAAAGAGTTTGTAATAAGCATGTATCCTCTTCGCGGGTTCATAAAACATTCAAAAGATTAAAATGCGAGGCAATGAACTCACAATATCGGTTTTAAGTACTTAGGTATATTAAAAACAATTGAGCATGTATCCCCCTCGCGGGTTTATAAAGCATGTAAATAAGTAAAAGCGAGGCTATGAACTTCACCTTAACAGGGAAGTCTGATTAATGGCAAAAGTATATCAAAGGAAAGGCGTCTGTATGGTAGTACGACGTTATCTACTCGGGCGGAAAGTATATCAACTTGAAAGGAAGCAGCTTCGTCACGTAACCTGGGATAATATATCGAGTCTTAGAAAGATTGTACTCTAGAACTTTGATTCTAAGAGTTTAATATTATTATAAGTTTGATTGGAGATTTTGGAATTATTGTATCACCGTTCAGGCCATCATAATTCAGAGGTCATTCAGTAAACGTTTGAGGAGCTAGAGCATTTTAAATCGTAAACCCAACAACTCAGTCAGAACGTAATACTAAGATGAAACCCCTTAATATGAAGCTCCCTAGTATTGTGATACGATATAGATTCAGGACCGGATAGTTATAACTTAATCGGTTTTAAGCGTTTTATTCAATAACTAGAAATGATAAGCACGTCAAACGTTAATTAAAGTTATGTCTTGTAAGGTTTTAAACACATTTTTATACTTTTTTAAAATGTTATATTTTAGACCTTTAAGAATGAAAAATGGCAAAATATACCTTTGAAGTTTGTACTTTTACAAGTTTGGTCCTTCTAGTTTAAAAGATGTACAAAGTAAACCTTGCACTTTGGAAAGTGACATAATAGACCATTGTAGTTATAACTTTGACAAAATGACATTTTTAGTCCTTTTAGA
>BQNB010050840.1:34076-41307 GCA_026074375.1 Tanacetum coccineum | reverse complement strand
AAGATTTTGTTTTGCCAGTTTGTTGATTGTTTTGAGTTTAGATGAGCAAGTCTTTTATGGCAAAGCCAGTTGAGATTTTTAGAAGCTTTGGCAAAGAAACAAGATTCTTTAGCAGAAGATGTCATGTCAAGAACATATACATCTCTTACTCGAGAAGCAATCATAACAATTTCCTTGTTAGAGTTGAAGATTGTTCATTTTCTTTCATAAAACAGAACAATATATTTAGCATCACAGAGTTGACTGATGCTAATTAAATTGTATTTAAGGCCATATACAAATGCTACTTTTGTGAAAACTATAACATTACATTTGATAGAGCCATAACCTTTAGTTGTGCATGTAGAGTCATCTCCGAACACCACTTTAGGTTCTAGTTGTTCCACATATTTGTGTAGGTAACTTTTGACACCAGTCATATGCCTTGAGCATCCACTTTCCAGGTACCAGATGGGCTTCCTGATGTCACACTGCACAAATACGTTCAACTGGTTAGTTTTGCTTAAAAACCCACCTTTTAGTGGGAGTCTTGGATCTGTTAGCATTTAATGATTCAGCTCTTGTTGATTTTAGAGCTTTAGCCTTTTTGGCTTAAAGTGCTTCACCTCTTTTGAACCATTCAATGTCATAGTGATCAGTTGTGGTATGATTTAGACTATTACAAGCTTCACATTTTTTGAAAGGATATTGAGGATTTCTTGGATTGATCTCTCTTTCTAGAGAGATAATCCTGTTATGACCATTTGTGTCATGATCATAACTTCCACATAACTTACATATGGGATAGTATAAACATTCATTGGATAAATGATTTATACCACCATAGTGAAGGCTAGGTGGAAAGAAATGTTTTGATGGTCTTGGGATGTTAGGTCTTGAAGACATTTTTCCCAGACTTTTGAGATGATGAGACATGTTCATAGTAGAAATGTATTCAGCATGATCACAGGTTCTGTGATCAGTTCTCTAACACTTTTTGCAAAATAGAACCTTATAACAATTTTTAGTTAGATGATTGTTTAGACCACACAACTCACAACTCCTTTTGAATTATGTTTTGTATTTGTTTTGAGGTGTGTGTTGTGATTGATCATTTCTGGAGTGAGATGACTGGTTCTTGCTAACTTGAATTTTTAAGTTATTTAGTTCTTTCATTACAATGGCTAAGGGAGGAACATCTTTAATTTTCACACTCTTTAGTTTACCAGCAGGAGCTGAGTGAACTTTTGAAGCTGAAGAGCTTTTGTTATCCTTAACAGGAGCTGAGGATGGTTCATTTATCATGACACCTTTTAAAGCTTCAGCTTTGAATGTGGATTTTGACTCAAAATTGATTTGATAGTCTTTGGTCCAGAAATAGGTTCAGCACCATCCAACTTCTTCAGTGGAGGAAGAAAGGTGCTACTGAAGATTCATCTGCTGAATCATAATCTATGGCAGAAGAGTCAGTGACAGCAGCTAAAGAATCAATTATGTTTCTTTGTGACTCAGATGGGAGTATCCTACCAGTATCATGATTTGGCAGAATAAAACCTTCAGCTTCGAACAACCAGGGTCTTTCACCACCAGGTATGGTCACTTTTGTGTCATCAGCTGAAGATTTTACAAAGACTATGTCTTTTAGCCCTTAACTAGAGGGATCTGTAGTGAATTGATCAACTCCTAGAATTCTCTTCTTTTAAGAGGGAATTTTTTTACTGATACACTGATTTACTTTGTTAGAATTGTTAAGCCATGTTTCAGTGATTGCTTTTAGCTCTTTTAGTTCAGTTCTTAAGTTTTTATTCTCTTTGAGAATTTCAATGTTTACATGCTGCATAGTAAGAAAATCATTTTGCTTGTTTTAATACCAAAAGTTGTTCTTTGCATGCATTCAGTTCATGAACACAATTTCTATGTTTTGACAAATGATCTAAGTTAGCAGCCTTTTTCTCATCTCCAGTCCATTGATTTTTTGGCTTCCTTTGACCAGCTATCATGGGGATAAAAGGACCATTTTTGATGATATTTACGAATTAAGGTTCAATACCAATAATGTGGCACATGAACCTCTTTTTTCAATTGGTGAAAATTTCCACCTCTAGTACAGGAGCTGCATTTAACTGGCCACCCCTGTATTCAAGAGTCTGTGGTACTTTTACTGCTGTCATTTAAGATGGATCTTGATTTTAAAAATCTTGAGCCTTTTATATCCTTTTAAAGGGATTTTATAAACGAGAAGGCTCTGATACCACTTGTTGGTCCCTTTGAATCTGGTATAAGGTTTATCAACTTTAAACTAATCAGATTCCATAGCAACAAAGTAAGTTTTAAACAAAAATATATAAACAATATAGAGAACAAGTTTAAAACACACAAAAGTACTTTCAACGTATATACTTTTATTATAATTAAATAAAGAATCTATGACACACCTTGCTTGCGGAATAGCAAGGTGGTTGAATGACAATTGTGGTGTTATCTCCTTCAAACTTAAACTTTAACCTATGTTAAGAGTTTAAGAAAACTAACTTGTTATGACCAAAACTGAAGCTTCAGCTTTCAGTGGTACGAGTCAGTTTGTTTGAGAGATAAATGAACTCTTCAATGTGTTTTCACATTAATTGGAAGAGATAACATTTACTCTGAGAATCTCTTTCCTTTTATAGGCAAAGAGATTAGGGTTTACAAGTTAACCTAGTACGCGTGTCACACATCTAATGGGTGGTTGAGATAACATTAAATGTTGACATGCTTTAGAGTACCAGGTACAGTCCTTTAAGGAAAAGCGAAAGTACTTCTTTGCTGACTTTAGAAGCACCTTTTCCAAAGGAGATTGCTTTATTCTTTTTGGCATAAAGCAATATTTTTTCCGCCTTGTAAACCTTCTAGAATTGAAACTTATGTTTCAGCTTCTGTTAAGGAGATAGACTACGTTCAACTTAGAATTGTCAACCAAGCTGAACTGAAACTCCAACCAAGGGCCTTCTTTAGTTTTTGTACCGCTGCATACACTAAAGTGAAGATACTTCTCAATCTTCTAAGGACCCGAAGAGCTGATGCTGAAGGAACTTCATCATCTCAAACTGAACTACTTCAGCTTGAGTAACTTAGGGGATTTATGTTTAAATCTACTAAAAGACTAAAGGGCTCAGGAACTGAACCCAACAACTTTTTTTCTCTTTTACATTCGAGCATACGGTTTTGTGCGATGTGGCGATATTTAAAAGGTAAGGCATAATTATTCTGTATACCTAACTAGTTTTAGTTTTTCTTTTCGGTTTTGAAGATCATCATTTTTAGTTTAATTTTTCTTTTTAGTTTTGAAAATCTTCGAGATATTTTCTCTTCTACAAGGCAGCATATGTTTCGTGTTTCTGTTTTGAAAATCTTTTTTTCCTCTTTTACATACGAGCATACGGTTTCATGTGATGTCGCGATATTTAAAAGATATGCGTAATTATTTTGTATATCTAACTAGTTTGTGGCGAATATTCAAGAGATACAAGGTAATTATTTTGTATATCTAACTAATTTCAGTCCATCATTTATGCACGGATAAGTCGTAGTAACAGAATTACAGTGTTTAATCAAAGGTTTTAACTTTCTTACCGCTTCATTTCAACTTACAAATAGTTCGTTAAGGACAAGTTAACAATAAGTTCCAGATATCTTTACTTAAACTTTATAAAGAAATTACACGAGTCATTTAAATAAGCACAATTTCATATAATCTTTTACATATCACGTCAACTCGTTCTTTCATCTGAAACACACACAAAAACTAGAAACCAGACACACTCATGAGAAAAAATCAAGCGCACACTTGCTAACAAAAATCAAGGCATGTGGTAATCAATCTCGACCAAGAAAATTGAAGTGAAGATCGTTTGTCGCATGTAAGTGATGGCTTTTGTTAGGTTGATTTGTTTGATCAGTTGTTATGATTTTTTACTTGAGCTTGATTTACAAGTTTAAATTTGAAATTGTTTTAGGGGTATTGGTCGGAACGACGAGTAGGTTATCTGATTATAGTCAATATTTGAGGTGTTAAGGTTTGTGTTCATTGTCCATTCCTTTAGATAAGGTTGTTGCATGTTATGATTTTGCTTTTTTTTTGTAAGTTTGCAGTTTTAGGTTTCAGGTATGTTGTTTTTCATGAAGAAGTTAAAATCAATTATGCGAGAACACGACTTGAATTTTAGTTGGCAAGTCAAATGATTTAAATTTTTGATTCTTTTAATTTCAGGTTTTTTTAAAAATAGTTCTTTGTTTTTTTTCTGCAATTAAGATGTTCTAAAGACGTGGGTATTAATTATTATTTGTAGTTAAGAAGTTTGACATATTTAGATAGCTCGATCTTTATATGATTATGTAAAAGATTTCATATATATTCTTTTTTTATATTTGATTTCATACCTTTAATAGTATCAATCACTTTTAATTGTATCAATCATCTCCATATTTAGAGGAGTGATTTGAGGAGTGATTTATGGCAAAGTTAATGGTTGTATCTATAAATACTCGTTGTCTTCATCATTCATTATTATCAAGAAATAAACAAAACATTTATCTTCTTCTGTTCCATCAAATCTAAGATGGTATCAGAGCAGGTTTGAAACCTTGCTTTTAATCAATCACAAACCTAAAATACGACAGGAGATAATAACAACAAAAATGAGGGTGGAAGCGTTGGTATCACATACGATTCACCCTATTACCTCCATCCATCTAACTACCCCAAACAACTACATGAAAATAGAACCCCACATGAATTCGCTGCATTCAAGGCCTTTTAAAGGCACAATGGTCCTCCTGGTCTAAACAAAGAAATAAGTAGAGCCAAATCCGTGGAAGAAGGAAATAAACACTGCACCGAATGCAACAAAGATAGTCACACATGTGAGGGCTGCTTTAAGTTAATCGGCTACCCGGAGTGGTGGCCAAGAAAGAAAGGAGAAAAGAACAAAGGCAAGGCTGCTTGTGTCAAGACAGAGACTGGTCCTATTCCCGGTCCTGAAGCACTTTTTTGGAATAGGTAATAGCGAGGGAACAAACTCCCGTTGCTAATATGGCCCATAAAGAAGACGAAGAAGGTGAGTCGATTTTTAATTCGGGTTGCACCGAATACATTACTTATTTATCCAACATTCTTGTAAACAAGAAAGCCACCCACTTCGAGGCTCGAGTTGTTATCCCTAATGGGAATTCCGTTCCAGTTAAAGGGAAAGGGGACTACATTCTTCTAGGGGGAACAAAAGTGAATTGAGTTCTTTCCGTTAGTCGCCTTAGTCGCGACCTTTAGTGTTGCATATCATTCTTCCCTGATTTTTGTGTTATGCAAGGATTACAAAGGATGAAGTTGATTGGTGCGGCTAGATGCGAAGGGGGACTATAGTGAATGAAGATGGTTCAAGGAATAAGAGCTATGACAACCACAGTTGAGACATGGCATAAAAGACTTGGACATGCATCAAAAGGGAAACTTGGTAAAATTGATTTTATTAAAACATGCACTATTGATTTTAATAATTTATGTCGTTCTTATGCTAAAGCAAAGTATATCAGAACGCCTTTTCCTTCTAGTTGTATTAAAACTAATGCTCATTTTCAATTAATTCATTGTGACATATGGGGAGGTTATCGGGTACCTTCGTATATAACATCATGATTGTCCTCTACCACAATGACACCCCCTTTCAAAAACTTTTTATGATTCACATCTTGGACGACCTTCCAATGGAGTGGTCGTCTGGTCATATCTTCAAAGTAGAAGACTTGTTTGACTTGTGTTGCGAGAATGTACTGTTGATCTTTAAACGGCTCACTAGATGCCAAGATTTGTGTTATATTGTTTCTAATGACAAAACGTTTGACTTTACGTCCTTCGTTGCTAGTGTCGAACCACTTAACTCGGAACAATACAACTGTGAACGACATATACCACAACTCAAGAATTTATTCAAGCTGACCATAATACATTTCTCCGTCCTTCTCACCAGGTGAACAAATGCCGTTGTTTTAAGTTGTGTGACGTTCATAGCGGCTGTGTATGACAAACCTCACACCGTTGACTACGCAAGAATTTACTGAGATTGGAGTCGATGATGGTCCATAAGCCAAAGCAAATAACTTGTCGGTTATACTTGGGTCTTTGTCTATATAATGTTGACGGATCTATGAAAAAAGATAGGATTAGATAGAGATGAGTAATATATAGTCGTTATTTTTATAGTGAAATACATATAATAAGTTTAAGTTTACCTACGGCCTAAACCAGCCAGGGAATTCTTGTTTCATGTCTTTGTCATGAAATTCCCTGAAAATGTTCATGATATTAAAATAAGTCGTTGAAAAGATAACTTAGGAAGAATGTTTAGGGTTTGATTTCAACATGTGTGCTAAACTTTGTATTTAATGAAAGTCAGCACAACATGCTTCTGACACCTAGAACAGTGAACAACCGTCTATTCAACTGCAAAAGTAGGTGAGAGAAAGAGGATGAGGTCATTCTAACTTTTAGACATCCCTTTTTAATATATTTTAATTCAACAACTTCTTTGTAAAGAAAATTAGTTTTATAAAATAATATTACTTTTGAAATTCACAAATTGACTTTGAGATTGATGTTTTGAAAAAGTTGGACTAGGTTCAGGTTTGGTGTTGAGTCATGTTGAAATGATTTTTGTAATCTTTATCATCATCAATCTTCCAGCAAAGTCGACCAAAAACCACTAATATGCTTCATGCATCTCCGTGATGAAAATGTGTGATTGCTCAGTTTACTTCACTGAGTGATAGCTGAAAGACTTGGGGATAAAAAAGTATTTTTTCATAAACTAAACTGAATAAAATAAACCAGTTTAGTTCAGTTCTTGAGTTAACCAATATGTGCTCTAGCGAAGGCGACAAAATCACACATGCTCATGCAAATCTATGAATGAGACACATATGATTGCCCAGTTACTTTACTCGAGCAAGTTAAAGGTTGTATGCAAAAACTAAACTGATATGAAAATTTGTTCAGTGTTGGAAGAAGACACTGAAGCTTTAGTTTTCTTCAGTAAGTGCCGAAGCTTCATGTATTGAATCAATGTTCAGCATACATAGTTCAACAATCAATCTTTTGAAAGTTGGCTCATCTAGAGGCTTGGTGAAGATATCAGCAAGGTTTGATATGGTTATTATCTTTGAGTGGGGATGAAATGTAATTCAATGTCCCCTTTGAGAATACGATCTCTGATGAAGTGAT
>BQNB010050840.1:24076-29076 GCA_026074375.1 Tanacetum coccineum | reverse complement strand
CATTTTGTTTAGGTGTGTAAGGAGAAGAGAAGTTTTGAGAAATCCCCTTTTCATCACAGAAGTTGACAAGTGTGTCGATTCTGAATTCAGTACCATTGTCTATTCTGAGTTGTTTGACTTTGATGTCATTTTGATTTTCAACTCTTTTGATGAAGGAAATAATGGTTTCGGGTGCTTGGCTTTTCTTCTTCAAGAAGTATACCCAGGTGTACCTTGAGTACTCATCAACAATGACTAGAGTATACTTTTCATGGTTAATGGACCTAGGAGTTACAGGTCCAATAATCCAGTGAAGAAGATGAAAGAACATTTTAAATGAGATGTCTGTTTTGTTTTAAAACTGGCCTATGATTCATTTCCCTTTTCAATATGATTAACATGGTTTATCATTTGACGTATAAAAAAATAAAAAAAGGAATGAGGGAAAGGACCAATAATAGATTTTGTTTTGCCAGTTTGTTGATTGTTTTGAAGTTTAGATGAGCAAGTCTTTTATGCCAAAGCCAGTTGAGATTTTCAGAAGCTTTGCAAAAGAAACCGATTCTTAAGCAGAAGATGTAGTGTCAAGAACGACAGATACATCCTCTTAAACTAAGGAGAAAATCATACCTATTTATTGTTAGAGTTGAAGATTGTTCCTCTTTTCTCATCAAACTGAACAATATATTTAGCATTACAGAGTTGACTAAGCTATTAAAATTTATTTAAGGCCAGTTTACAAATGCTACCCTTTTGTGATAAACAACTATGTCATTGCATTAACCTTCAGTTGTTCATGTAGAGTCATCTCCAAACACTACTTTAGGTCTTGGTTGTTCTATATATTTATATAGGTAACTTTTGACACCAGTCATATGCCTTGAGCATCTACTGTCCAGGTACCAGATGGGCTTCCTGATGTCACTCTGCACAAATACATTTAACTGGTTAGTTTTGCTTAGAAACCTACCTTTTAGTGGGAGTCTTGGATCTGTTAGCATTTGATGATTCAGCTTTAGTTGATTTTAGAGAATTCAGCCTTTTTGGCTTGTAAGTGCTTAACTCTTTTAAACCATTTATTTTAATAGTGATCGTTGTGGTATGATTTGGACTACCACAGCTTCACATTTCTTGAAAGCATGTTGAGGATTTCTTGGATTGATCTTACTTTCTAGAAAGATGATCCTGTTATAACCATTTGTGTCATGATCATAACTTCCACATATCTTAAATATGGGATAGTATAAACATTCATTGGATAAATGATCTATACCACCACAGTGAATGCAAGGTGGAAAGAAGCATTTTGATGGTCTTGGGATGTTAGGTTTGGAAGACATTCTACCTAGACTTTTGAGATGCCGAGACATGTTCATGGTAGAAATGTATTCAGTATGATCACAAGTTTTGTGATCAGTTCTCTCATACCTTTTGCAAAACAAAACCTTAAAACAATTTTCAATTAGATGATTGTTTAGGCCACACAGCTCATAACCCTTTTTGAATTATGTTTTGTATTTATTTTGAGGTGTGTGTTGTGATTGATCATTTTTGGAGTGAGATGACTGATTTTTGCTAACTTGTAATCTTAGACTGTTAAGTTCTTTCATTACGATAGCTAATGTTGAGATTAAAAGTCTTCTTGATTTTGTTTGAATTACTACTGCTCATGTTTGTGTTAATGCTGCTCAGTTGAAGTTAGTGCTGCTCATGAACTTTAAAGAAAATATGCTAAGTATTTACTACTGCCAGTACAAAGTTAGTACTGCTAGTGAATATTAGTACTACTAGTGAAAATATTAAAAGTAGTTACTACTGCTAGTGATAAGTTACTACTGCTAGTACAAAGTTACTACTGCTCAAGGTTAAGACTGCTCAGAGATAAGTTAATGCTGCTAGTGTTATAAGTTTAAGTACTATCTTGTTGTTAGTACTGCTTATATGATATGTATTAAGTTATTTTGTTTATATAAAAGATTATGGATACTTAGGAAAGTATTATAAGCCGACTAGGGATCCTTGGTGTATAAAAGGAGGTCCTAGGGCATAGAGTTAAGCATCAGTACTAGAAGATAACAATCACATAGAGTTTGATATGTTTTTTATCTTTTATTATTCTTAGTTTCAAGGTCTTTGTAACCCTAATACTTTGAGAGTATTCATATTATTATCATTAATAATATTAGATCTTATTTGTTTTGAATTACTATTTCATTGATAATTCTTCTTAATATTAAATGATTAGTTCCGCATTAATCTTTCTAATACTCAAACAAGTTTTACTATAGTTGGGGTTAGATTTATCTAATATAACTAAACCTTAAACAAGCTTAAGGAATTCGATCTATTGAAGTGGGATCAACAAGTGGTATCAGAGCTTGTTGAGAAGCTTTAAATAAGAAGAATATGTTTTTACTAAAAGATATAGATCAAGATTCTGCACATATGGTGGCTGCATCCAAAGTTCCCATGCTCAAACCTGGTGAGTATGGAGCTTATGGAGACTAGGATTTTTATTGAAAATTATCAGATGATAGATAGCACTGGGGGGAAGTCATAGGCATGGTTGCAACCTTGCCAAAAATAAAAGTTTTTTTTGTGGAAGGAGTTATGACAGAGATGCCTATTACAACTGCTGAAGAAAAGGCTCAAAGAAGATTAGAGGTGAAAGCTAGAAGTACTTTAATGATGGGCATTCCCAATGAACATCAGTTAAAGTTTAACTCTATAAAGGATGCTAAGAAGTTGTTGGAAGCTGTTGAAAAGAGATTTGGTGGGAATGCAGCTACAAAAAAGACTCAAAGGAATCTCTTAAAGCAGCAATATGAAAACTTCACTACTCCAAGCTCAGAGATGCTTGATCAAACTTTTGATAGGCTTCAAAAGCTTGTGAGTTAGTTAGAGCTTTTAGATGAAAAGCTTTCACAAGAAGATGTTAATCAAAAGTTATTAAGAAGTTTGTCACCTAAGTGGAACACACATGCTGTTATGTGGAGGAATAAAGCTGATTTGGATACAATGAGCATGGATTATCCCTATAACAACCTCAAGGTGTATGAACCAGAAGTTAAAGGAATGTTTAGCTCAAATTCAAGCACACAGAACATGGCTTTTGTGTCATCTTAAAATAACAACATTAGCATCACTAATGAAACAGTTAATACTACTCATGGAGTTTCTTATACAAGCTCTCAAGTAAATGCTACTATTCTCGATCAAATATTGATAAACTTGAGTGCTGCTGTTATTTGTTATTCTTTTACTAGTCAAACCAAAATAGGTTCCTCAACTTGTACATGAGGACTTGCAACAAATCCATCCAGATGACATGAAGAGATGGATTTGAGATGGCAAATGGCCATGTTGACTATGAGGGCAAGAAAGTTCTTGAAGAATACAGGAAGGAAGCTTACTATTAATGGCAATGAGACTATTGGTTTTGATAAGTCCAAAGTGGAGTGCTACAACTGCCACAAGAGGGGACATTTTACTAGAGAGTGCAGAGCTCCAAGAAATCTAGACAACAAGAACAAGGAAAGATCAAGAAGGAGTGTGCCTATGGAAACATCTACTTCCACAGATTTTGGTGTCATGTGATGGTCTTGGTGGATATGACTGGAGTGATCAGGCAGAGGAAGGGCCTAATTATGCACTCATGGCTTTCTCATCTTCAAATTCTGACTCTAAGGTATCCAAAAATTCTATTTGTTCAAAGTCTTGTTTGGAAACTGTTGAACTTCTTAAATCTCAAAATGATCAACTATTAAAAGATTTAAAGAAATCCGAGTTAATGGTTCTAAGTTTATAAGCATGTTTATAGTCAGTGAAGAAAAAATGTTGAGTTTTAAAGCAAATAAGTCTTTATTTATTTACAGATATTAAGGGCTTAAAAGTTGAAATATTTCCATATAGGAGAAATAACTATTAGAGAGCTTAGGAAGAAGCTTGAAACAGTTCAAAAAGAAAAATATGGCATTCAACTTAATGTAGATAAATTTGAACATGCATCTAAAAGTTTAAACAAGCTCATAGAGTGTTAGATAGTTGATAATTGCAAGAAAGGTTTAGGCTATGAAAATTATAATGCAGTTTCACCTCCCTACACAGGAAATTTCATGCCTCCAACACCTGACTTGTCTTTTATTGGTTTAGATGAGTTTGTTAATAAGCCTGTAGTTGAGAACTGTAAAGCTATTTCTAGTGAAGAAGAGCCTAAGGTAGTTAAGAAGTGTGATGATGCCCCAATTATTGAAGAATAGGTGTCAGATGATGAGGAAGAGGATGTGTCTCAGCCTAAAATAAAAAAAAACAGTTATGCCTAGTATTGTTAAGAAAGAGTTTGACAAATCTAAACAACAAGAAAAAAACTGCTAGGAAAACTATTAAATAAGTTGAGGAACATAGGCAAAACACTCACAGTCCAAGAGGCAATCAAAGAAATTAGAACAATATGATGTCTTAAAAACCAATAAGCAATTTTAAGATGTTTAATAAGGCATGTTATGTGTGTAGAAGCTTTGATCATTTGCAGGTTGATTGCAATTACCATAAAAAATAGTTTCAAAATCAAAGGATTGTAAAACTTATTTGGAATAATGCTCAAAAGGTGAATCATCAAAATTTTGCTAAAAAGACTCACCCTTGTGCTAAAAAACATGGTTCCAAGAGCAATACTAATAAATTCTGGCTTAGTATCAATTAATACTGCTAGACAAAATACTTCTAAAACAACAGTGAATGCTGCTAGACCAATGTCATATCTTTCTAAAATAGCACATTCAACTGTTAAGAGGCCCATTCATAAGAACACAACATTTAAAAACAGTAATATTAATCAAAGGGTTAATACTGTTAGGGGTAAAGGTTTTAATACTGCTAGGCCAAAAGCAGTAATTAATGTTGTTAAGGAAAATAATGTTAATGCTGTTAAGGCCTCAGCTTGTTGGGTTTAGAAACCAAAGACTAAAGTTTTAGACCATGTTTCTAAACACAACAGTGCATTAATCACCCTAAAAAAGTTT
>BQNB010050840.1:0-22570 GCA_026074375.1 Tanacetum coccineum | reverse complement strand
ATAGGGAAATCTGATTGATCACAAAAGTATATCAAGTGAAAGTAACTGCTTCGTCACGCAACCTGGGGTGATATGTCAAGTCTTAGTATGATAGTTTATGTTTCAAAACTTCATAAACTTTAACGTATATCTTTGATTTATTATGGAAATATTGTATCACTGTTCGGGCTATCATAATTCAGAGGCCACGCAATATTGTTTGAGGAGCCAAAGCACTTTAAATCGTAAACCCAACAAACTCGTCAAAACAAATACCCAAATGGAACCCCTCACGTGAAACTCCCTAGTATCGTGATACGATAAGATTTTAAGGTCTCTTCAAAAGATAGTCGATGACAAGTTACGTTAAATATATAACGTAATTGATTTATAAAGTGTCGATCGGTGATTAATAACGATAAATGTGTCAGGTTTTAACAAAATTGAGTTTTATAATATTTATATATATTTTTATAATTTGTATAAAAATATTATATTTTATATTTTTAAGAATACAAAAATGACAGTATATACCATTGCTTTATGATCTTTTACAAGTTTAGTCCTTTAAGTATATATATATTAAACCTTTAACTTTAGAATTTGGCAAAACAACCCCTCATAGTTATAACTTTGGAATAATGACATTTTTAGCCCCTTTAGTTATAAATTTCATAAAGTTAGGATATATACCCCTATGCATGAAAACTTTTGCAAAACAAGTCCAAAAAGCCATGCAAGGTTATTTTAGGATTCCAAATGATACTTTCAGGTTATAGCTTATTAGAATAAGCTAAAATAAGATGTCTTAACATAACAAAAGTTTAGAAAAGGATTCGTTAGCTAGAAAATCAAAACGGGTCGTTTTTAGGGGTTTAATAAAAAACACACGGGTTTCAGGATTCAAAGCCTCAAACAAGAGTTCATATATGATCTTAAGAGTATTATGAACATTATAATATAGAATATAAGCTTATGGAATAAGATCTTAGGCTTACTTGAGCTAAAATGAGTTGAAATGGGTTTTTCGGGTCGTACGACTAGAAATGGCTTCAAGACTTCGTTTTTCTTGCTTTTTGGCTTCTATTATGAGCTTAGGGACTTCTTTTGATCCTTCTTGGCTGATATTAAGACTCCATTGATGTTTGAGATGAGTTTGAGAGGTGTGAGTTGAAGAATGAAGGGTGCGTCCCTTTTATAGGGTTGAAATCCCATTGGAGCCCAAGTTTGGGTTTGCTTAGTGTCCTAGGCTAGTGAAGTGACTAAGGAGGGCTAGGATGGTAAGTAATATGAGCTAGAAACTAGCCATAAAGATGTGGGGGGTTGTTTGGAGGCCACGGCTACAAGAAGGAGAAAGGAGGTGACAAAGCCTTTTCTTAAGGAGCAAGGGGATGATTAAGCTACTTGTAAGAAGCTAGGAGGAGTAGTAGCTTAGTCATGGTGGTGCTTGAGGTGCTTGGTGAGTTAAAAAGGGTAAAAATGCAAGAAAATGGGTCACGGGTTGGTTTAAGGCTTGGTTTAGGGTTTAGGGTTTTAAAATGTGGATTAGGGTTACGATTAAGGGTAGATTAAGGTTTAGGAATAGTGTTAGGATTGAGATTAGGGCTTAGGATTAAGGTTTAGGGCTTAGTTTTAGGTTTAGGGTTTAGTTTTTAGTTGAAAGTAAAATTTCGGTTTAGGGTTTTGTTTTTAGGGTTTAGGGTTTTAGATTAGGGTTTAGGATGAATTAGGGTTTAGGTTTAAGGTTTAAAAGTCATGAATTAAGTTCTTGTACCTTGTGTTAAAGTGGTGTAAAGTTTAAACATGGTTTAGGAGCTTAAATGACCTACTTTGACTTTCTTGCATTATTGACTTGTACATTATGTTTTAGAAAGTTGTAACTTGATTTAGAAGGGAAAAGTTATTCAGATGTCATGCATTAATACTTGTACACATGCTTTAAAGGCTTGTACTTTCATTTTATATGTATACATTACATATAAGTAGGGTTTTGATATAAACGTTAACGTTTAATGCTTGTTTTGATATAAGGTTTTAAAAAGTACGTTAAATGGATAATGTACTTGGTAAAAATGATATTAGGATATAGACTTGACATATTAGGATGTTTACATGATATAAACATAGATGTAGATGGCATTGATAGAGGTTGCGTGAGCTCGTTTACTTTAGAGATGCAAGTTACGCTGCATTATGAGATAAAGCAAAAAATTTCCTTGTAAGAAGGTGATATATTTATAATAGATGGATATTACAGTGCATCTAATTTAATAGATGGATAATTACATTGATAAAAATTACGGGTTGTTATAACAATGGCTACCGCAAGGGAACCGCCAACCTTCACCCAAAACACTTATAGAGTCTAACCTCTGTTGAGTTCGGAGAAGCCCCCCGGCCTTCTCCTCGAAGGCCCTGTAGAAGGCCCCTCCTCGGAGCCAAAGGGTCGAAGCATCTCTACCTATGAACGTGGGAAAAACTAAGTTGGTCAAACAAGACCTGGTCAATAGGCATTATCTCCATAACTGCCACCCATGATCTCCACATGACACGTGTAACTGCCTCCTACATCTCTACAGATTACCTATAAATAGGGAAGCCATCACTAAGGTATGCAACCTAACTTTAACCACGAGATATCTTCTCCACTATCTCAATACTTCAATTACATAATCACCATGACTGATTCTCACACCGGAGGCGGCTCTCGGGGACTTCCCCCGGGCTTCGTCTAA
The DNA here is from genome assembly GCA_026074375.1 of Tanacetum coccineum. Lineage (NCBI taxonomy): Eukaryota > Viridiplantae > Streptophyta > Magnoliopsida > Asterales > Asteraceae > Tanacetum > Tanacetum coccineum. The sequence continues at coordinate 19,856 of BQNB010050840.1, read as the reverse complement.
CGTAGTGTCTTCTATTTCTTATATGTAGGGTATCTTGTACTCGGCATCACTACCATCACCACCATATGATTTCTACAATCACCATCAGAGCCTGGTATGTGCCTCTTTTTGCATAATCAGTGGCGCCATCCGTGGGACCCGCAACAATAAGTTCTGTTTTTCCGAGTCAAATAACCGATTTCCACAAATAACGGTCGAATTCAACCGCAATTCCGGACATCCTTAAAAACACCACTTAAATATCCACTTTTACCTCTAATAACGAGGTTTTCCTCCAACCAAAAACTTTATGTTTACCATTTTAACAACCTTTGTAGGGTTCATAAGGTGCAGCCTATGTTATAACATGTTTGGAAAAGAAAGATTTGGTAACCTCCATATGAGCCTCTATTGGGGTTTGTTTTATGAAGAATGTCGAGGACATAGCCTCTGTAAAGCCTTTTTAGAAGCGTTGCAGCCTTCTCAACAATGTGGCAGCCTTTGTAGAAGCCTGCAACCTTTATGGCAACCTTCGCATCAGCCTTCAACATATGTGTCAGCCTCTGCATAAGCCATATGGTTTCGTTGTAACCTTCACAATAGCCTACAATCTATATCGTAGCCTCCGCATAAGCCATAAGGCTTCGTTGCAGCCTTCACATTAGCTGGCAACTTATATGGCAGCCTCCGCATGAGCCAACAAACTCTATTGTAGCCTTCACAATAACCTACAACCTATATGACAACCTTCATAGCAGCCTGCAACTTATATGGAAGCCTCCGCATGAGCCAGCAAACTCTGTTGTAGCCTTCACAACAGCCTACAACCTATATGACAGCCTTTACAGCAGCCTACAACTTATATGACAGCCTCTGCATGAGCCAGCAAGCTCCGTTGTAGCCTTTATAGCAGCCTACAACTTATATAGCAGCCTCCGCATGAGCCACCAAACTCCATTGTAGCCTTCACAATAGCCTACAACCTATATGGTAGCCCTCGCATCAACTTGATAATTATGTGGCAGTCTTCGTAGCAGCCTAAAGCCTTTATTGCAGCCCTATTAGCAATGTTAAAGCCTTTTTAGCAGTGTTGTAGCCTTCACAACAACCTACTACTTATGTGGCAGCCTTCCTAGAAGCCTAAAGCCTTTATTGCAACCTTCTTAGCAGTGTTGCAGCCTTCACAATAGCCTGCAACCTATATGGCAGCCTCCGTAGCAGCCATCAACCTCTGTTGCAGCCTTTACAACAGCATGCAACCTTTATAGCAGCCTGCCAACAATGTGGCAGCCTTTGCGATAGCCTACAACCTATGTGGCAGCCTTCGTAGCTGCCAACAAGCCTTGTTGTAGCCTTCATAACATCATGCAACATTTGTAGTAGCCTACCACGTATGTGGCAGCCTTCTTAGCAGCATGTAACCTTTGTAGCAACCTTCAACCTATGTGGATGCCTTCATAGCAGCCTGCAACCTATGTGACAGCCTTCGCAGCAGCCAACAACCTCCGTCGCAGCCTTGACTGTTTACCACAAGGTGAACATAGACCATACATTGACGACAAAGGACACCCTTTGCGAATCTGGTATGTTTTCAATAACATTAATAAGTATATTATCTCTAGTCATTACAAAGCATGCTCTCCATATATGAGACTTTTGATGTTTATTAGTAGCACTATAAAACATCTTTTAATGAATCCATGCTTATGAAACAATGATCATTAGAGATCATACAACACTAACAGAGGATACCCTATGTTCCTAGAACCTCTGTTGGCGCTTAAATGTTGTTTTTAGCATAAAACATAATCCATACATATAATATACATGATGTCTGTGAATAAGCCTTAAGTTATTTTATATTAAGCTTTACGATGTCACCTCTGACAATAAGTCTATTATTGATAAAGCCTATTTTAACAAGGCATTTCACACAAGCTCTGTCAAGATGATAGAGCCTCTCACTCGCTTACTAGTATGAGTGCACACATACTACTAATATCTAAGTTAGGCATAATATCCTAAGTAAAATAAAAGTATAGCCTTATCTCCATCATTAAAATTGTAAAGCCTCACTTATACGAGCACCCTATTATAGACACACTTTGACACTTTTAGAGCTTCATATATGTAGATATGAATATAGAGCATCACATATGCTGACATATGTCTCTGTCGATATGAATCTAGAGCACACATATGTTGACATAAGCCTCTATCAACATAGATACAAAGCGTAGACTCTGTTGAAATTAACCCGAAGTGTCTATATAGAGCGTAGCCTCGGTTAAATAATTCATAAATTTCTTTATAACCTTTGCTCAAACATTTCATTAGAGTCTCTTTGAGACAATCACAGAGCTTCAAATTTTTTCACATAATAAATATGAGTCTCCATCGAGAATATTACACAGCATAGTTTTTGTTAATGTAATCCATAAGTGTCTCCTCGACACAATCACAGAGCATGTCCCCTGCCAACATAATACAAAACAATCATGAATTTGGCGTCTGTCACTACAATTACAGAGCCTCGCCCTGTCACTAAAACCACATAGCCTTATCTCCGTGAACAAAATTACAGAGTTTAGTTTCTATAAAATATAATGATAAGGATGTCTTAACATCTATGAATTTATAATTAACGGAGTCTTAACTCCGACAACATGCTTACAAAGCATCACCTTTAAAAGCATTATTACCGAGCTTAGCCTCTATTACATGGCTTATTCAAGCCAAAACCTTTATATATTGGGAAAATTACTAAGTGTAGCAAACTAAGTGTTCATACATGTGATGATGTAAATCTTTCTACACTATTAATGAAACAGATTCCTTGCAAATCTTTTGTGTCGTTATTTACAACAAAAGATGTAATAAGGCCACACATGAGCCTTATCTTACATAAGGGGTCAGACTACGGTCCCCCATAATCTTCCCCGTATACAAAGGGGTCAAGATCGCATAATAAGGCCACACATGAGCCTTATCTTACATAAGGGGTCAGACTACGGTCCCCCATAATCTTCCCCATAAACAAAGGGGTCAAGATCGCATAATAAGGCCACACATGAGCCTTATCTTACATAAGGGGTCAGACTACGGTCCCCCATAATCTTCCCCATAAACAAAGGGGTCAAGATCGGTGTTGATAGGTGAGCAGGTTAGTTTATACCATTAAATATGGCTAAAAGTTCATTTTATGTGTTTAAGTGTGTGCTATGTGATTTTATGTGTGCTAAGTGAGTTAAGTATGTGCATGATATCATTTTGAGGTGTTTGGGCATCTCATTTTGAGTATGTTTGTGTTGGATTATGAGTATTCTATTTGTTCGCGTTCAGTGATAATAGAAAGGATTGGCGTATTGCATGTAATGCTACGTCAATAGTTAGATGATTTAGTGATAAGCGTTATGTGATAATTGTGGCATTTTAGAAATGAAATAAGTGAGTGAAATTTGGAAGTTTGTGGCAAACTTTCTAAAAATAGAAAGTGGTTTAGTGAAATTAAAGTTATTTATAGAAAGGTTAGTAAGTAGTGTTTAAGTAAAAAGGTTTAATCAAATTAGCTTAGCTTTTTATAAAAACTCAAGGTAATAAAGTAAATTAGTTAATTAATAAAATTAAAAATATATATATAAAATGTATATTATATTAGGGGTGCGTCCGGTTTAAGGATTTAAAGGAAAAAATATATTTTTAAAAAAAAACTAATTAGAGTTGGGCTAGGATTTGTAGAATACAATTATAAAACCAACTTGGCCCATCTCTTTTCTTTTCTTCTTGTGCCGTGAGATTCAAATCCCCAAAACCCTAAGAAGTTGTTTTTTCATTTGTTCTAAATTAAACGAGCTCACTCAACCTCTAAGCAATGCCATCTCTTCTATATTTAGCATGGACACACCTATATGTTCCAAGTCAATATCTTAATATCATTTTTACCAAGTACATTATCCATTTAACGTACTTTTCAAAACGTTATCTCAAAACAAGCATTAAACGTTAACGTTTATATCAAAACCCCAATTATATGTAATGTATACATATAAAATGAATGTACAAGCCTTTAAAGCATGTGTACAAGTATCAATACACAACATTTGAATATCTTTTCCCTCCTAAATCAAGTTACAACTTTCTAAAGCTCAATGTATAAGTCAATAATGCAAGAAAGTCAAATTAGGTCATTTTACCTCCTAAATCACTTTGGTTTCTTACTACCACTTTAGTACAAGGTACAAGCACTTAAAGGCATGACTTATTTTAAACCATTAAACCCAAAACCCTAATTCATCCTAAACCCTAATCTAAAACCTTAAACCCTAAAAATAAAACCTTAAACCATAATTTTACTTTTAATCAAAAATTAAACCCTAAACCTAAAACTAAGCCCTAAACCTTAATCTTAAGCCCTAATCTCAGTCCTAACACTAATCCTTATTCTATCCTAAACCCTAACCCTAACTCAATCTAAAAGTCTAAAACCCTAAATCGAGCCCTAAACCAACCCGTGACCCATTTTGACCCATTTTTAAACCCAAGCAACCAACCAAGCACCACTATGACTCCACCAAGTTAGCCACCAAGACTTACAAGCACCTCTATGCTTTTTCTTACCACCAAGCTGCTACATCACCTCCTTGTTTCTCCTTCTTTAGTCCGTACAATCCAAATCACTCCCTCTTCACACCTACACTCTCTAGCTACAATTCTAGCCCTTAGTATTCATCATACTAGCTACCATGAATCATCTAAGTAGGCTTGACACTAAGCAAACTAAAAAACTTAGGCACAAAGGCTTCTTGAGCCCTATATAAGCCAAACTCCACACCCCTTTCAAATCACACATCAAAAACTCATATACTCATAAATGGAGTTCTAAATCAGATCAAGGAAAGTAAAGAGAAGTCCCTAAGCTCAGAATAGAAGCCAAGAAGCAAGAAAAACGAAGCCTTGAAGTCGTTACTAGGCGTACGAACCAGAAAACCCCATTTTGACCCATTTTAGCTCAAGTATGCCTAAGATCTTGTTTCATAAGCTTATATTCTGTATTATAATGTTCATGATACTCTTAAGATCATATATGAACTCTTGTTTGAAGCTTTGAATCCTCAAACCCATGTGTTTTTTTATTAAAACCCTAAAAACGACCGTTTGTTACTAGCTAACGAATCCTTTTTTTTAAACTTTGTTACGTTATAAAATCTTATTTTAGCTTATTTCAATAACTTAACCTGCAATTTATTAATTTAGAATCCTAAAATAAGCTTGCATGGCCTTTTAGACTTGTTTTGCAAATATTTCCATGCATAGGGGTATATAACGTAACTTTCTGCAATATATAACTAAAAGGGCTGAAAAATTGTCAAATTACTAAAAGTTATAACTATAAGGGACCTATTTTGCCAAGTTCAAAGTTTAAAGTTTAAATTAAATTTACTTTATACATAAAGAGGACTAAAGTTGTAAAAGTTTATTAACCAAGGGTATATATCTAATTTTGAAAACTTAAAATATAAAATATAATATTTTTATATAAATTATAAAATATAATATTACTTATGATAAAACTCGATTTTATTAAAACCCGATACATTTATCGTTATTAATTATAAATCGACACATTATTTCGTTATATATTTAAAGTAACTTATCATCGACTAGCTTTTGAAGAAACTTAAAAATCTTATCGTATCACGTTACTTGGGAATTTCATAGGAAGGGTTTCATTTGAGTTTTCGTTTTGACGAGTTTGCTGGGTTTACGATTTAAAGTGCCCTGGCTCCTCAAACGATACTACATGGCCTCTAGATTATGATAGCCCAAACAACGATACAATATTTTAATAAATCAAATATATACGTTAAACTTTATGAAGTTTTGAAACATAAACCATCACACTAAGACTTGACATATCACCCCAGGTTGCGTACAAAGCCGTTACTTACTACGAATATACTTTTTGCCATCAATCAGATTTACCCTATATTGTTTAGGTAGTTTTCATAGCCTCACTTTTAAATCTCTTTAATATTTTATAAACCCGTGAGGGGGATACATGCTTAAACCATAAAATGTTTTTTCAACTGTATGCTACTCTGATATATTATTGCCTAAGTACTTTCCTCAAGGCCTCGGTGCCATGAGCTTAGACGCAATAATACTGTTTTTCATAATAATTGTACTCATTGCAATTATTACACTTATGGGGGATAAAACTAACCCACGCTATGTGACTTGTATTCACACTATTTATTATAAACCTATGAATTTCACTCAACCATTGTGTTGAACTTTTTAGCATGTTTATCTCAGGTAATTGAACATCTTATGGCACGGAGTGACACGAACTTGAAGATGACTAAACTGTTATCATTTAAACTTTTATTTTTCATGTAGATTTTGGGACCTCTGTTTGGTAAAACTCCTTGATGAAATAATGAATAATAACTTATCTTTTAAAAACGTCTCTTTCGAGTTATTTTCTATGATTATAACTGTTGTACTATGAAATAATAACCCAGATTAGCTTTCGTTGCTATATGTCAAAAATGGAGGTGTTATACCATAAGCTGGGCAATTAGGTGACGGTGTGTTGTGTGGTGTTGTTGTGGCTTGTGATGCCCTTGTGGTTCTTTTCTTTGGTGTTATTTTCTTCAAAATCACAAGAAAATACAATACACATCAGATTTCATAAAACCATAAACGCGACATGACTGCTGTAACAAGAAAAATTAAACTTATATAAGTATATTATATAAGACCAGTAGCAATATACGTAGTATAATATAAACACGTATATTAACCATGTAAGCATCTAGTATGACCAACTAATGCAAAATAAATAGTGTACGTATGTCCTGTAAAAAACTTTGTATATGCAATATTTGTGAAACTTAAAGTCCAAGCAAAACAATTTGACCTGGTTCTCTATAACCTTGGCTCTGATACCAATCTGTAACACCCACAAATAGGGTCGCAGCGGAATTATGTCCGGGAGTGTTACTTCATAAGTACATTACACAAGATATGAGAGAACGACCTCTAAATGAGTCGTTTAAAAAATGATCTCGTTGATTTAACCAAAATCTGAATTTGTTATAACGTTGGTCCCAAAGTTTGCATCAATAATGTAAGACTGAAATAATACAACGAGATTTGTTTGTAGAAATCCATAAATGTAGTCTTGTATAGTCTAGAATCCAATGCACATCATGTATGTCAAGCATCTAATTCACCTGAGAAAAACATGCTTAAAAGTGTCAACATAAAGTTGGTGAGTTCATAGATTTTTGTAAGTACAAAAGTTGGATCAAAGATTTGTAAAGAGTATATGACCATTTCAATCGTTATAATAGTTACCAAAATTGTATGCATAATGTTGAAATCAAAAGAGTTGTAATGACATGTATCCCATACGATATCCACAAAAAGTTGAGTTATAAGTTGGAACAAGCGTTGTAAAGTACGCATGGCCATTGTATCCAATACAATAGTCACCATGTGTGATTACGATTTCACCCCTAAGTTCATGAAACTGCAACGTAGACTTATATGTATGCCACTTTATTCAAGGCACAATAAGAGTTCATGAGTTTTTTTTTTTTTTCTTTTCTAGTTGTTGGCCCTGTAGACACCAATCCATCGGGTGGGGGTTTTTTTTTTTGTTCTCCACATGTATAACGTTCGTTTGTCTAGTGATATCTAATCACCCGAACGGGGATTGTCAATCCCGAATAGATCTATATTATAACATTCGCGCTTACCCTCTGAGTAATTTACAGTTCATGCAACTTAAGCTAATCCGTAATCAAAAGAGTAAAAGTATAGTTGTTGCGTCCATAAGTAAAAACAAGTAGTGTATCTCACCGTGAGATATGCAAATGAGTGTATAACAAAGTTGTAACGAGCATGTATTCTCCCCCAAGATTTGTAAGTAAATGTAAAACAAGTGAAAGAGGGGCTATAAACTCACCTTGAGCGAATGAATCAACAATGTAAATCACAGAATGAAAATGCGTCACGTAAAACCATCCGATTGCAACCTAATTAATTATAGGTTGTATGAGTACTAAGTACTTTGAATAATTAATACCATATATAACTCTATATAGCTACATCACCATCTGATTGTATTTGTGAAATCATATTGAAATCGCATTTGATAAATAATAACCATGTAATTATACTCGTATAATCGTATAAATAGTTCAATCGCCTTTGTAAGATAATATTTATAAAGTTTAGAACATGTATAAATATTATATACGCAAATTGTTTTATTAAAAACGAACCAACATTATTCACGTCAGGAAATAGTGCACAATTATAAAATAGTGCGTATCTTTCTCGTTTTAAAGTCCCGTTTTTGTACTTCTTATACGTCGACCTTTCGGTATTAAGATATTTATCAAATAATTACAATTTTAGTATTTTAAGTCCTCTGATGAACAATACTTTTTAATGTTCATGCACTTTTATAATTTATTTTTATAAATTTAATTAGCGTAATCTCGTAAAAGTTATATCTTATTCGTTTTAACTTCGATTTTAGTGATTCTTTCCGAGCACGACATCGAAAATCAAAAGTTCCATAAAGTATGATCTATTTCAAGAATATCTAAGATGAACAGTAACTTGTTTTTATAAAATTGTTTTTATAAAAGTATTTATTATCGTAAACATGAAAAATCTATAACTCCTTCGTTATTGATCAAATAATTATGATTCTTAAGTTTTTGGAATCCAAAAATATGTAATTTCTATGCAAAATAATTATATATTTTTATCAAAATTGGAAAATTATAAGTTTTTATAAAATTGTTTCTATAAAAGCTTTTATTATCGTAAAACTTGCAAATGGCGTATTTTCTTCGTTATAGATCGGATTTTCGAGTTTTCTACATGCCTACGATCGTCAGGACATGTAGTATTTTATAAAAATATAAAATAAATACCTTATTTTCGAATTAAAAACATTAGGTTTTGATATTTTTGTTAAAATGAGTTTAAAACTTGTTTTTATAAGTTTTTAATTTAGTAACTTTGTTACAAGTCCATTACAACACTTATAATACAAGTCTCGTGTACTTTAGGTCCTTTAGTCCTTAAATTGTCCAAGTATTGTCCATGATAACAAGTCCCATATTCTTTACTATAAACCTAATAAGAAGACTTTTTAAACAACAACTTAGATATACTTTTATAAAGTTAACCCATACTTTATAATGCTTTATTCTTCCTTACAACATGAAACTTAACTTAATATCACATGTGACTAAGTATATCAAACCATGATCAAAAGTAAAAAAAAAATATTTTACATGTTAATATATATCCTAGATGGTGATTCACTATATAAACATAATATACACATGAAATCAAAAATGTAAAGAGTGTGGTTTTTTTTTATTTTAGATACCTAGACAATGTATGATGAAAAGTAGCAAGGTCTAAACCCTAGTTTAGATACAAAACCCAAGCTTCCAAGACTTAGAAAACCCTAAATTCCAAGAAACCCTAATCTTACACCTTTTTGTTTAAACCTTTTAAACACTAAACTAAACCTTCAATACACCTTAGGAATAACCTTAGATATGATGTTAGAACACTTGTATACTTGGTAAATAAAATTTGTATGGATTATGTAGGGTGTTTGTGTTTGGTCGTAGGTTAAGGAGAGAGCACAAGAGAGATTGTGTGAGTTTTTCTTATGTAAATGAATGTGTGTTGATATCTACTAGTTGAAGGTCTTTATATACACAAGTAGAGAGCCAATTTTACTATTAGGAAAGTCTTAGGTCAAGTGAAAACATGGGGAGGGAATTAGGGAAATAGTGGTAAAAAAATACTATCAGGATCTAGCTAAATAAGTTTCCTAGCTTGTAAAGACTTTTGGTTAAGCATTGTGTGCTCTTGGTTCCCCTAAAATGGGAAGCATCCCATGAAATTTAGGAGGGGGTGAACTAGTTGGTGTCTTTGACCTTTTATGGAAATATTTGGGCAATAATTTTAAAGTTATAAGTTGGTAAGTTTAAGTATAAAGGTATAACTTGTAAATTGTATGTCTTGGTTTAATTCTTTTATGGTATAATTCGGCCCCTATATGGTAAATGTGGGTACAGTTATTATAAACTATGAGAATTGGGTAAAAAATGGGTTATTGTTGAAAGCGAGTATAAGATTGGGTGTTCCGATATGCCTAAACGTATTTATCGCAAAACGTAAACACTATTACGTAGCACATAAAAATAAAAGTGCAAAGTTAATAATTATCTAACACTTGCTTGACGTAAACATTTAATTGTTTGATACCCGTTTACGTTGAATGAAAAATTTTAGTTTACGCGATTTAACTTAACGATTAAAATTAAAAGCAAACGCGTACAAGACTAAAAATAAACAGTGAAATAAATGACGTCGTAAAATGACCTAAAAACACGGTGTTATAATGTGATTACATTCATGTGTCCAATTGAGATTATAATATGATCTCTTGCTCTATACCGATAAGTGCATTTTGGTTTTAGTGGTCGGAGGTTGGAGTAGATTGACACCTTTTCAATATCAACATTCTCGGAGTGCGAAGTCAATAGATAACGTGTTAATTTCTGTGACATATGAGACAAGAATCTTTTGAAATAAACTTGAATGGCTGTGAAGGGTTGTTGCATTGCCATCATGGGTCCATGATGACATCTTTAAAATCTCTACAGACATCAACTTTGTGATTTTGATATCATATGTAATGACCCGGTTTCTGCCTAAGTGTATGAAGGGTTTCTTTCTTTTCACCCTTTACATAACTTTTTTTTTCATTGTTCAACCCCTTTAATGTTTTCCAAGACGTCTTTACTATCACCATGTTGTGATTTTTCTGATGCTAGCTTATGCCTTAGACAATATTATTACCTTTTCTCATTCATCTCCAAATCATACCTAAGGACTGCTATTTCTAACTATGGAGTGTCCCTGTGTATATTCCTTCGGTATTGGTTGGATCATAGGACTAATAGCTACCTTAACTACCTCATGACTTTAAAGACGTCGTGAATTAGTTAGTTATTGGTATAAGATTGATACCATAAAACCTTGTTTAAAAAACAATCAAAGTGTTTGATATAAATTAAAATGTTTGACACTTTAAAAGTTTTATTTTGAAATACTCTCCCTACACATGTGCAACGATATGTCATATTATTTCGCACATGAAGGAATAGTTGCAGCGCACAACGCTTGAGTCCATTATAACCACAGAATTAATAACATCTTATATTAACCGTTTTATCACGATTTTTAATCACATTTTCTCTCCTTAAAGAAAATAATAAATCTCTTAGTTATTTTAGATACAGTCATTAAAATGACATGAAAAATTTCACGGAGAGAAAAGTGTTAAATCTTAGATTGAATTTTGGAACACTTTTCTTAATGTTATAAACAAAATGAGAAAACTAGGTATGTCAAAGTGTTGTTGTATAATAAAACAGACGGTACAAAGCCATAACGACGGTGTTCCAAATACTCTAAGAACAGATTTATCCGACGCAAACAACACTTTTTCGAGTACCCTAGACCGTAATGTAACTTCGATCGCTAACAACGCTTTTTGATATATTCACACTTTTCAACAACTTTTTTTGACATTGAATATTTCCCTTTTGTTTATTAAACATTTTGAACTGTGGAGCACACAATTTTGAAAGAGACCACTTGAATTGAAATTTAAAACATTTTTGAAATAATTATGCTCACACATTGCATGTTTTAGACACACTAAAAATAGGCCGTTCGAGAATGTGTCTAGAAACAGTAAAACATGATTTATAATCTCTCCCTAAAAAATTGATCCACTTATAAAAATTGATATACATTTGAAAGTTTCGTGAAGAAGGGAGTGTTGAACACGCAATTATGAAAGATTTTGATACACCTTTAAGAAATTATTGAAAAATTATTTCAAACAAGTTTTTAAAAACCATTGTTACTTGAGCTCTAAAAGACTTTGAATTGTCTTTGATATAGACATAACCCGGGAGTTATAATGTTTACTGAGACACAATATATAGAGGTTACAAACCCTAATGGACCCAACCCACAAACCGGGCTTGGGCCTAATCCACTAATAAATGTAATTAGCTCAAGTCCAAGAAGGTGTAAACTTCTCGTTGCGAAGGATAAATTGTGTGATTCACATTATCTTGACAATTTTTGATTCCGGGTTGCCAATCTGAAAGGAATTACAAGCCATAAGAAAATTTAGAAACGGACATGTTTTTGACAGCATTATAAACTCTCACTCACTTTATTTCACACCCTGTCACTGTTAAATCGAAATTTCTAGTTATGTACATATTATCGATTCTAAAAGACATGTAGAGAAGAATATTTTTGGTATTTTTTTATTTTCTGATTTTGTATTTTCTTTTTGAAAGATTTTCTTTTTTGTATTTTGTTTTTATAGGTTTTATTTGTATTTTCTTTTTTCCAAAAACATTTACAAGTTGATGTCTGATAAATCAAGTAGTTTCATTTGTCAAAACCTCTAGTTCTTCTTGAGTCAAACATCTTATACCAAGTCGTCCAACTAGGTACTGAAACCTTTCTTTTGAAAGAGCTTTCATAAATAATTCGGCTAACTGGTATTATGTTCCGACAAAGTATAATTCAACAATACCATTTTCGACCTGTTCTTTTATGAAGTGGTATGAGACTTTGATGTGCTTGGTGCGGGAATGCTAAATCGGGTTGCACGAGATGGCTATGGCTGACTTTGATTACAATACATATGTATTTTATCAAGCTGAAAGCCACGGGACTTGAGCACAACAGGCAGATAAAGATACATACTCGGCATCGGCTATAGACATCGCAGTTCAATTCTACTTTTTAGATGACCAACTTACTAGCTTATCACCTATGAATTGCATCCCACCATATGTACTCTTACACGTATATAAGCAACCTGCGTGATCAACATCTGAAAAGGCAATTAGTTCAAAATCGATGTCTTTCGGATACCAGAGTCCCATGTTTATGGTCCTCTTTAAGTACCGAAAGATCCATTTAACCTCTTTGAGGTGCTTTTACGTAGGCCTTGCTTGATCGCAGTACAACCAAACACTTGCATAAACAATATTTGGTATACTTTCTGTCAGATACATGAGTGACCCGATCATGCTACGATATTTTGTTTGATCAATAAGTGTACCACTTAAGTCTGCATCAAGCTTAGGTGTTGTAGCCATTGGTGTACCAATGCTATCACATTTGTCCATACCAATGCTTCTTTAGGATTTCTAAAGCATACTTAGACTGATTGATAAAGATACCTTGGGGATTGGTAGATGTGAAGTCCTAGAAAGAATTTCATTTACCCCATCATAAACATTTCAAATTTGCTTTGAATTAGTTTTTTAAACTGTTTTGAATATTTTAGGTTTGTTGACCCAAAAATTATATCATCAAAATAAATCTGCACAAGCAAAATGTCTTCCCCGTATCTTGTCATGAATAAGGTTGGGTCTATAATGCCTTTAGATACCAATAATTTGGAGAGCTCATCGTACCATGCTCTTGGAGCTTATTTCAGCCCATTAGTGCTTTCCTGAGACGGTAGGCTTTTTCAAGATGGCCTGGATCGACGAATCCACCCGGTTGACTGACATACACTTCTTCCTCGATTGAACTATTCATTAAAAGTTGAACTAAATAGTATATCCAACTCTGACATTGACGTTGTTTGTGTTGTGACCGCTATAAGAGGATTTACTTGAACATTTGTAGAACTTGATGGTTTATGACGTTGTTGTTGTTCAAGTTTTGTTGGATGTTGTGTTGTGGGGCCTAAATTGTTGTGTTGAACGACGTAGTCCTTGAAGTTGCTCAGTTGACGTGAATTGTTTCTAAAATCATTCTGGTTCTCTTGTTGTAAACCCGAAATCCTTTTGAGTAAGCTGCATATCCTACAAAAATACAAGCGTCTCCCTTTTCCTACATCTTGTCCAGATTCTTACCATCTCTGACTATGTAGCACATACATTAAAAAATGTAAAGGTATGTGATATTAGGTTTTTGGTTGTTAATTATGTGATACATTGTATTTTCATGCTTTAGGATTATAGTGAATTATTTTTATTGTAGCATCAGTTGCAATTGCTTTGAGCCCATAAAATATGAAGATTAGAGCTCTCAACATCGCTCAAGCAGCCCAACCTAGTAACGTCCGTCTTTCAACAACGCATTCTGTTCAGCTGTGGAGCAATTGATGTTGGAGCTTATTACTTCTTCCTCGAATTATTTTGCAGAGTCTTGTTCAAAAACTCTATGCCTCTGTTTGTTCTTACTATCTTGACTGTAGCTTGCAGGCGTTTTTGGTTCATCTTCAAGAACTTTATGAGAACTTCTGGGGTTTCATCCTTAGATCTCAAGAAGTGAGTCCATATGTATCTTGAATAATCATCTGCGACCACTAATATATACTTCTTCTCATTTATACTTTCTACTCGCATTAGACCGCACAAGTCCATATGAAGAATATTTAACTGTTCTTTTAAGCTTTGTTCTTTCTTTGACTTAAACTTTGACCTTTTAGCTTTTCTCAATTCACAAGATGAACATAAATGATCTTTCACGTATTTTAACTTTAGAAGGCCGTTCACAATATCTTTCGAAGATAGCAAGTTGATGGTATCAAACTTAAGATGAGAGAGACGACGATGCCATAACCATGCTTGAGTTGGTGACGCTTTAGCCATGAAGCAGATTGGAGTGGAAAATGATGTTCTTGTAATGCAATTGTATAGAGATCAGATCCATGAGTACTAGTAAGTAAGTTGTTTCCTTGAAGATCTCTAACAAAGCAATGTTACTTTATAAAAGCAACTCTAAATCCACAACACCAAAATGACCATCTGAAAAACATAGTGACTTAGCCCTTCAACATAATAAACCCGTTTGATCAGCCATTTCCCTAAACTAGATCTCCCAATATCCCATAATAGGTGCAAAGTTTTTACTGATCATATTTCAGAACCGCACCGTACCTAGAAATTTCTCTACAAAATTAATTAGAAGTTTCAGATTCCCTGACATGTGATTTGTGCATCCAGAGATGATGATGAATAGGATGATTTGTTTCTCTAATGGCTCAATATCATAGGTAGGTCCACTGTCTTGTGCAGCTTCTGGTATGAACTCCTGAATTTTGCCATGTAGATGTAATGTGCTTCCAGCTCTTGATCTTCAGGCTCTCCATCAGAATCAATTAACCAGTCATATTCCTCTGCACTTAGTTGAGCCCTCCCTTCCTCATTCTTTCACAACAACATATTTTCCTTATGATAGGCTGAATCCTTAACCTGCTTTGCTGATTTTCATTCTCTTGTCATATGCCAAAACCCATTACAGTTGAAACATTTCACCCCACTCTACTGAACTGTATGTCTACCTACTGTTTGCCTATTCCCAGCAACTACCACTGCACTGTTATTTTCATTCTGCCTATACTTTTTGTCATTCCCATATTGTCTTTCAGTTCTTGGATAATTCTCGACATTCCTGTAACGGGTTGTTAGGATTAAAAATGTGATGTCTATATGGAAATTACACTAGTTTATATTTAGGTTAAAACACAAGGGCCATAAATGTAATTAGGCCAAAGTTCCCTTATGTTTAGCCTATAAATATTCCCCTCTAATCAACATTAGAGGGTGAAGCTCACATTGTAATTTCCATTCCTTTTTATTTTTAATAAAATTTTGAAAATGATGAAAAACTCTCTCCTCCATCTTATGACTTATTCACACTTTGAGCTTCCCCGACCTCCCGAGATTGTGAATCGAGATTCCTTACAAGTGGTATCAGAGCTGCAAAGGTTTTGTTCATTAAGTTTTAGAGCCATTTCGTTCAACGTATTCGGATTATTACTGCTTATTCATGTCCAGTTTATGCGTATACAGTCGAGTTTCAGCTTATTACAACTATTCGGCGGCATATTATGCTTTTTTTCGATCATTGAGGTCTGTTCGGTTCAGCACTATATTTGTGAGATCAGTGGCTTATTACATACAGTTTACTTATACTTTTTCAATATGTTTGACTAGATCGGGATTGGCCGCTTATGGTTTTATCATAAGATTTGTTCAATCTCAGTTTGTCAGATGCAATTTCGAAACTACAGAGTGTTTTCAATAATGAACTGCTTCTTAACCAAATTTCAGAACTGGTCAAAATGTGATATTCTGGTCAAATCTCGATAGTTGACTGGTCAAACTACAATTTTGGAAATCAGATTTCATCGACTGACATTGGTCAACTGGTATAATTTCGATATCGAAAATGTATTTATCGTGAATGAAATGAGGAAAAGAACAGATCTGTAACAAATAAAAGATCTTGACTACTACAAAACAGATCTTTACCAAAGGAAAGAAGAGAATATTTTTTAATGTCCAAATCTCAAAGTACCAATTTCGACAAGAAGATGATGTGTACCATAATAGTTGACTCAAGATTCTTAACCGAAAATGTTTGATGTTGAAATTTACTTTTAGATAAACTGCAATATAAATTGCCAACATTGCCCGTGATGATGTTCTAACCCACAACATCCTATGTCCGACATGGTATACGTTCGTTATCCGGCATACCGGCACAGTAAGCATGACTCACCCAAACGGGGATGTCTATCCCAAATAGATCTATTTATATCATTCGCGCTCACAACAAGTAATTGACAGTTCATGATGATGGGCTCAGAGGGTTATCGCTACTTGGGCAAACACGTAATCGTAATGTAAAAATGTCCACTTGCGTTCAATTGTAAAACATGCATATGTTTCTCACTCTAAAACTTGTAAATCATTATAAATGTAAAATGTGGGGCTATGAACTCACCTAGAGTGAATAATAACAAATATATCACAGAAAATGTGTCACGATAATGACCGAATGCAACCTAATCCAATATAGGTCGTATAAGTACTAAGAACTTTGATTAACTAATACCATATA
The DNA here is from genome assembly GCA_026074375.1 of Tanacetum coccineum. Classification (NCBI taxonomy): domain Eukaryota; kingdom Viridiplantae; phylum Streptophyta; class Magnoliopsida; order Asterales; family Asteraceae; genus Tanacetum; species Tanacetum coccineum. The sequence continues at coordinate 2,864 of BQNB010050840.1, read as the reverse complement.
TAATTCTATATAGCTACATCACCATCTAATTGCATTTGCGAAATCATATTTATAAAGTAAAAACGTTTATAAATATTACTTTAGTAAAAACAGCGTAACTTTCTCGTTTTAAGTCCGTTTCTTATGTCCACGCTTTCGTATTAAGACGAGGTATCAAAATATTACATTTTCTTATTTTTCAAGCTACTGGTGAACAATGCTTTTTACTGTTTATGGACTTTTATAAAATTAGTTATCGTAAACTTGTAAACGTCGTATTTTATTCGTTTTAACTCCGTTTTTAGTGATTCTTTCGAGCACGTCTTCGTAATTAAAAGTTCTATCTAATTAATGATGTTTTCAAAATAAATATATCTGATGTGAACAGTAACTTTTATAAAATTATTTTTATAAAAGTATTTATTATCGTAAACTTGCGTAATTCATAACTCCTTCGTTATTGATCCAAAAATTATGATTTTTAATGTTTTGGAATCCTAAAAATATGTACTATCTGAGAAAAATAACCAACATTTTATATCAGAAGTGGTTTGCAAATTGTTTTTATAAAATTTCTTTTATAAACTCGTTTATTATCGTATAACTTGTAAATTACGTATCTCCTTCGTTATAAATCGGTTTTTCAAGTTTCTTACCTTTTTGGAATCCTCATGAGATGTAGTATTTTATAAAAATATAAAATAAATACTTTTTATTTCGAATTTAAACAGATTGTTTTGATAAATGTGTTAAAAATATGATTAAACTTGTTTTTGTAACCTTTAGGTTTAGTAACTTTGTTACAAGTCCATTACAACACTTAACTTCACATGTATTACATCCTTAGGGTCCCTAGTCCATGATTTGTCCAAATATTGTCCAAGAATCACAAGATCCATATGTCTACATACTTATTTTGTTTATAAACTTTGATATGTACTTTTATACCATTAGTTTACATATACTTTCTATAAATAAATCAATACTTGAAATATGTATATACTAGCTTTATGACATGATAATAACATCAATAATTCTCATGTGAAAGTATTTTAAACAATGAACAAGAGGTAAAACTATTTTACATCTTATTATGAAACCTAGATGGTGATTTACTATATAGAAGTTATAAACACATAAAATCATGGAAGTAAAAGATGTAGGGTTTCTAGATAACCTTGATATGGAGTAAGATGATGAACAACAAATCTAAACCCTTGTTTAGCAAGAAAACCCTAGCTTTCAACACCTTGAAAACCCTAAATTTCAATGATAACCCTAACTCCTTTCCTTTGTATAAAACCCTTTTTATCAACCAACTAAGCTTCCAATACCCCTTAGAATGCCTTAGATAAGTACTTAGATCACTTGAATACTTGATAAAATAAATTATGTGATTTGTTTGTGTGTTTTTGGCTTGAGTCGTGGGTAAGAGAGACCAAAGAGAGGGATTTATGTAGTTTTCACCTTAAGAAAATGAGTTGTGTGTGTATTCTCATCTAGTGGATGCCTTATATATCAATAAGACTAGTCAAAAGTGTCCTAAGAATGTCCAAGACACCAAGAGTAAAACATGGAAGTCTTGGTCAATCTACTAGTGAAAGACATAAGGTTTAATGAGCTTATGTTGTACAAAGTTTAGTTGGTCAAGTGTGTGCTCTTGGTTCCCCTAGGTAGGCATTATCCTATGTAAATAAGGAGAGGGGAGGAATTATTATATGATTTTTGGTCCTATACAAACTATCTTGCATTATTTTTAAGTTACAAGTTGTAGTTTACATGTATAAAGATATTACTTGCAATTTGTAAGTCTTGATTAATTTATTTTATGATACATTCAGCCAATGTGATAACAAGGGTGATGTTTTAATAAAACTTTGAGCATTGGGTATAAAAATGAGTATTTGTTGAAGCGTAAAAAAGTTTTGGTGGTTCCGGGAATGCCTAAATGTACTTTATCGTGAAACATAAACACTTTACGTAACCAATAAAAATAAAATGTACAAAGTTAATAATTATCCTCTAAATAATTATCTAACACTTACTTGATGTAAACATTTAATTGTTTGATATCCGATTATATTGAATGATAATTTTTAGCTTACGCGATTTAACTTAATGATCACGATTAAAAGCAAACGCGTACAATACTAAAAATAAATAGTGAATTTATTGACAACGTACATTGACCCTAAAACACGGAGTGTTATAAAGGATGCTAAGAAGTTGTTGGAAGCTGTTAAAAAGTGATTTGGTGGGAATGTAGCTACAAGAAAGACTCAAAGGAATCTCCTAAAGCAGCAATATGAAAACTTCACTGCTCCAAGCTTAGAGATGCTTGATCAAACTTTTGATAGGCTTTAAAAGCTTGTGATTTAGTTGGAGCTTTTGGATGAAAAGCTTTCACAAGAAGATGTTAATCAAAAGTTATTAAGAAGTTTGTCACCTGAGTGGAACACACTTGCTGTTGTGTGGAGGAATAAAGCTGATTTGGATACAATGAGAATGGATGATCTCTACAACAACCTCAAGGTGTATGAACCATAAGTTAAAGGGATGTCTAGCTCAAGTTCAAGCACACAGAACGTGGCTTTTTTGTCCTCTTCAAATAACAAGACTAGCAGCACTAATAAAGCAGTTAATACTGCTTATGGAGTTTCTACTGCTAGCACTCAAGTTAATGCTGCTAACTCTACAAATATTGATAACTTGAGTGATGCTGTTATTTGTGTATTCTTTGCTAGTCAACCAAATAGTCCTCAACTTGTACATGAGGACTTGCAACAAATCCATCCAGATGATATATAAGAGATGGATTTGAGATGGCAAATGGCCATGTTGACTATGAGGGCAATAAGGTTTTTGAAGAATACAGGAAGGAAGCT
>BQNB010050839.1:0-41307 GCA_026074375.1 Tanacetum coccineum | reverse complement strand
AAACGACTTTTTGGTCGTTCTATATATATCTTGTGTTATTGATCTATGAAGTAACACGCCCCGGACCCTTATTCCACTGCGACCCAATTTGGGGGTGTTACATTAATACCATACAATATATATATATACACAGATGGACGTATGTATCATATATTTTTTTGAAAGATACGGACTTGGAGAGGAAGGTACGTTTAGTTTGGAAAGTGCTTAAATGTTGGTCAGTCAGTTAAGAGTGTGGAGTTTTAAAAGTCTAGTCAAATCTTCTTATGATGCAAAACTTAATTTTTGTACAGACATACGTTGCACAAATAAGCCAATCATGGCTAAGATTTCGGGTTAGATAGCGTATTTGACTCGTTCTATTTGATTATTTTTAAATTTTATAACTGTTTCCATTCTTTCATTTACTTAATAATAAATTTCTTTATTAATCATATTTACTTCTATTATTTATTTTATATTGACATAGCTACTATAAAACGATTTCTTTTGCAAAAAGCCCAACCTAAATTCGGTTTCTTAAATTAGTTATCAATCATTGTTAAAACATACATGTTTACTATAAATGGCTTAGTAAAAATGCCAAACATAACCTATATGTTAATTATTCATTTGTATCTATAAAAATACCTACAAAGAATACTATTATTATGCCTAAATTATTTTAGGGGTATTATAATTCTACCACCCTTAAAAAAAAATTTCGTCCTCGAAATTTAGATCGAATCTTCAAATAGTACGTAACAACCAACGAAAAGATGTGAGCATTACGTTATGACTCATTTTTTAAACGGGTACATATATATATTACTAAATATTCAAATCTATTGGGCGTTATAAATCTACCCTCCTAAAAAAACTTCGACCTCGAAATTTAAGCAAGAACTTAGATGACGAATACATTTTTTTTTCGTGATGACCGCTCCATCTCTAAAATAATCCTGCATTAAGAGCCGCATAAAACTTCAATAAAGTGTAGACTTCCTCCAGGTGGTTAATCTCCATGTTACTGGCACGTACAAAGTTATAACCGAGATGTCTCAAAAGGTATAGATGTAACTCGTTATTATTTTTTTTTACTTTCGTTAAGGATGTTTTGCTTGTGAAAATTTTCAATGTGCTTAGACATGACAAAACGAGCTTGACCGCTGAATCGAAGACCATTAAAAGGAAGATTATCTTTAAGCTAATGTTTTACGATGCAAATCAGGAAGCTCTCCAGCGATGATCCAAGTTGCTTTTGTTGAAGGTGCACAACACTCTTAGCGATCTACAAAACTCCTTCATGACGATCTATAGTACATTACTAACAATTAACAAAACATCATATTATACGTTCGCGTAACTTAGTCGACATATGCAATAACTGATGTAGTTAAAAAAATGAGATAAAAAATTTGAATCTGTTGATTCCATGAATACCAGAGACAATCTTCCAACTATCGTTGATTCAAAGAATACCGATAATCAGGAAAACTCCAACAATCGTTGATTCAAACGAATACCGATTATTAAGAGAATCTTAGCAAAATACGTCAAGAATAAAGCAAAAGTTTTTATTATTAAAACTCAAAGATATCCCGATACAAAGAAAAGACCAAATATTTATAGGAAAACACAACAAAATTAAAGGAATTCTAACCTTAGCTGATCACTACGCTTTGGCTGCACACTCTGACATATTTCTTAATGTACGGAAAGAATGAACTTGCAAGAGACTCAACTAAAAGCATGAATCTGAATCAAAATGAGGCACAACATGGATACGAAAACGAATTTCCTAAAATATAGTCTACCCAATCCTCACTGGTCATAACTTAAGTTGACGAAAGCTAGTGCAAATCCTTAAAGATCATAACTTATATACTAGCATGTCAAAACCTAAAGCCAATCCTCACAGTTCATAACTTGGATACTACAGGTCGGAGCCTATAACTCTGATACCATAATTGTAACATCCCGCTCCGATAAAGAGACCAAGAGTCACATTATGGTGTCATATCAGAACATATAAACGCAAGCGGAAGACTTTATTAAATAAAAATACTAAGTCATGAAACAAAATGACTTCCAAAAGTATTAAATTCCAACAAAGACTAAATGAAAAGAGATCTTCCAACGAAATAAGTCTTAAACATAAATCCAAACAAGGGAATCTATCAAGGGTCGGTCCTCTAAGAGCTTCCTACTCTCAACACTCAAATCCCAGCTTCCCGCTTATTACCTGCCGCAGGAAAAGAAAACGCGGCTGAGCTAACGCTCAGTGAACAGATATAATAATAATGAGGGAAAAAGACAAAAGAATGAATGAAACGAATCACGAGAACCTGCTAAACAAATATCATACGAAATACGAATCGAATGAATAAGAATCAAGAACAACAAAGGAATGCCCACGAGCTCAGATAAATGTCTAAACATGATACATGAATAGACCCTAAACAGATATAATCAAATAGTCACATAATCAAATGTACACAGGTATGCATTCCCTGATGTACCAAATGTGATATGGGGTGTATAGCACACACACAACCATTCACCTGAACTGAACGGAACAAAGTACCTAGGATGCATCCATACGCTCCCTGCAAAACAAAGTCATATCCATATACACAAGTACAATGACGAGTGTACATAAATGTAAGCTAATAATAATCAAAGGCCATCATTCAAAAGGGAACGCCGTGGACCAATCACACCGCCACAGATAGTGTCATGCCATTGGTGCATCAATGACATGGTCATGGTACCTCCATGACTAGTTCAAATAGCTCGGGCAAGATTTAGGCAGAAGATATAAGTGAACAAGATACTAATGATCAAGTCAAGATAACGGATCTAACATCATATTCAAACAAGGATCAACAGAATCATAATTGCGAATATCAAATCAAACGGAATATCAGTGAATATCAAAGGAGTCATGATTACGGATAGCAAATCAAACGGAATATCAAACGAATATCAACTGAATCAAAGTAGCTAAGATAATGGAGATTTAAATCATAAGGTGTCCTTACTAAAAGGACGGAATATCTGTACCTTAACAAACAAGCAACGGAGAGAACGAACACGAAGACAAAAGATCAAAACCTCTTCACCGAATCTACATAAATCCATGATTACATATTATTATCTATCTTATTTCATAAGTTTATTACTTAATCTTACCATTTAAAACACTTAAGGTAACTAAATTAGGGTTTTCCAATTTTCCAGAATCTGCCAATATTTTTAAGCAAGTTTCCCGATGTTAAAGACCATTTAAACGAGCTCCTAAAAATATACCAAAAATTACAGAGGTTCCCACATGTGTCTAGTATGTCTATGAATTTTGGTGGATTTTATTTCCATGTTTAAATACCCTTACAACCCTTGTTACCAAAACTGACCCCGAAAGTGACCTGACAGAACCTTCGAAAAGTTGACGCGTAATTACCCTACTTAGACAACTCAGAAAAATCTCAAAAAAATCATGGACGTAGCTAATATCATGTAGATTTACCTGCTAGAAAATTAGAGTCTAACTCCTTACGGTTTGTGAATTAAAAATCAAATACTACTACTGAATTTTCAGACAGAATCTGCAGTTTTTACACTTAATCTTATAAAAGCTAAAAACCAACCTTCCCGGCCTCCAGAAAATATGAACTCAACTTTTCCAGATACAAGACTCATTGAATTTAACATTAAGCTCAAGAATCATGTCAAAACTTATTTTTATCACCGAGTTACACCCCGATGAACACGACCCAAAATTCTGGACAGAAACACCAAGACCTATAAACCCTAATTCTTACCAATCCTTTTCATCAAAACATGTCCTATGGTTTTGATTGTTATAGTTTTATACACGTAAAATAATATAAGTATAGAAAAATTACCAAACTACCCTTGAGGACTAAGGTAGTAAGGAAAATTCTCACAATTATATATAATAATGCGTATATTTACCGGTAAGTGATTACCGGGTCGTTAAGTCCCAACGATTTGTGAAATTGAGACCACGTTTGTTGTTCGGACAATGATTTGAATTGGTTCAAAGATGATTTGTTTCCTAAAATCCTAAAATTGAACAAATTAAAGGACAATTAAACCTAACTTTAATAACGAGAAATTAAACTTTAACTAAAAACGCAAAACGGGAACCCTAAACGGCGATTAAAAACCCTAAATTTCCAAAATTAAACCTAAAATGAATTTTACTCTTTTAATAGACTCTAATTGACTAAAAAGTAAGTTTAAAGAAAACTAGAACAAAAACGGAATTGAAATGAGCTTAAAAACACGAAAAAACTTGAACGGGAACGAATCCCGTTCTTTAAAAATTGAAATTTTGCAAATTAAACCCTACGGAAGCAAAACTAATTTTCCTAGAAACTATATGATAAAAGAAAATTTTCTAAAAAAGAATTATATTTTTTTGATTATTTTTCTATTTTTTATGATTTTTTAAAGTTTTTAATAAAAATAAATGTTTAAAAATACTAAACTAGTTATAAAAATTCTAAAAAAGTTACAGAAAATAGCTTGAACTAAAAGGGACCTAGGAAAAATAAGCTTGGTTACACAGCTTATCGAATAAGCTGTGTAATAAGCCAAAACAGCTTATTAAACAAAGAGGCTAAAATGTATATTAATAATAAATTTTGTAAACCTAGAATGAAAAAGACCCCAGGGCACGTTGGTTAGAGGTGTGTGGTGTGAGGCGTTTATAAGGGTTGAGGATGTTGAGGTCGGGGGTTCGAGCCTTGCTCACCCCCGATTTCCATCTTCCCCTTTTTTTTATTTTTGAAAACTTATAAAAACAAAGTTGTAGATAAGCTAAAATTAAGCACTTTTACTAAAAGAAATTATTTTTGAAAAGCCCTAAATAAGCTGTAAAACAGCTAAAAACATGACAAATTTACTTAACTATATTTTTGGTGTTTTTTTAAATTTAATAAGCTCAAAAACTAAGATAAACAATCCTTATGACTAATTAAGCTAAACCTAAACTAATAAGCTAAATTTGACTAGAAAAGAATCAAGCAATAAGCAATAAAATCAGAAAATCTCTTTTAACTATTGACAGAACAAAACAGGCCATAAGGACTTATTTGAGCTTAATTTTAAGCTCTCTAAAGGATCCTTACAGCTAAAAGCTTAATATCTACTAAAAGCTCAGCTAAAAAACATTTTGAAATCTGAATGAGTACTGAAAAAGCAATAAGAAAAAGCTACAGGCTACTCTTGATATTTTTGGATTTTTAATGAAAAAAAAACTAATAAGCTAATCCTACTGATTTAATAAGCTAATGACAACTGAATTTTAACCTAATAAGCTAATTAGTATAAGAATTAAACAAAAGCTTAAAAGCAATAAGCAATAAAACTCTAAAAAGCACTTAATGAAATCTTAGAACCAAACAGGCCCTAGGCAGACTTTGAGCTTAAAATTAAGCTAACTAACAAGAACTTTAAGCAAAACAGCTTATACCTACTTAGAGCTTATCCTAAAGACTACTTAAAACAGTTCTCAAAAAGTATTTTGAACTTCATTTAAGCTGAGAAAAATCTAATTGAAAAAGTTGTTTATGCAAAATACTCTATTTTTGGTTTTTATGAAAAGATAGGAACTAAAATGCAGGCTATAAAACAGATAACTAAATAAGCTCTTTAAACAAACATAAGCCCTAACCTATCTACTTTATCCTATAATCTACTTGTGCACAAAATTCCAAAAGCTAAAAACATTTTTTACCTATTGAAATTTAAGCTAGAAAAAGGCTGTTTGCAATATAAAACTGCTGATGCAGTTGGCAGGAACTAGATCCAATACTCAATTTTAAATGGTGCAATCCTTAAGCTATGTTTCCAATGCCATTAACACACTAGGAAAAGATCATTTATAGCAACAAAAACAGCTTAGAAGAGAATCAAGCTATTAAAGCCTAAGAACTTAGAGCTTATGACCACAGCCTCAACATATCAATCCTATAATCTTAATACTTGAAATATAAACCTTAAAATCAAAACTTACTTGACTAAAATTGCTAAACTCAGCTTATGAAATAAGTACCAATGACCTTAACCCATACTTGAAACCAACTGACCCATTTTACACTTGTGCCAAACACCCCTTTAAACCTAATAAATTCCATTTTAGTTTATGAAATAGAAATTTAGTGATTAAAACTTAAATACCAAATAATGAACAGATTATAACAACCTAAACAAGCAATTATCAATAAGCAAATAAGCCAGAAACAATAAGCTACTAGTTATGCTAACTATTTTTGAGTTTTTGACAGTTTTAGGAATCAAAACTAAGAAAACTAAGATCTATGCTATAAAATTTAAAAACAGATACTCAAGCATATTTAATAAGCTAAAGTAGACAGAATTAAGCACAAATAAGCTAGCAAATAAGCAAATTAAGCAATTCTAAACAAAGAAATTAAAGACAGTAAAGGAACTTGAAAACTTACAAAGGCCTTAGCTAAACAAAGGCTTAATATGCTCAACTGAGTTGTCTACAAGCTCTAGCTTACCATAAGGATAAGCTAGTTAAGTCCTATGAGCTCATCCATTGCTAGCTCATCATCCAAATAGCTTAATCCCATTTAGCAAAGGAATTAATCTGATTTTAAAAGTTTTAGTTTATTAAATGACTACTTTGAGGCTCCAAGCGTGAGCTATAGACTCAAATCTGCTTATGATGAGCTTTATTAAGCTTATGTAACATAACTAAAACATTTGAGTTATATAAAAGCTTTAAAGTAAAAACAGATTGTGAAAACTAAAATAACTAAGATTTCATTGATTAAAACATATTACAATACTTTGAAATGGAGATTACAAAAGCTTTAATAAGAAAATTACATAAAAAGATTACAAAAGCTACTTAAGAAAACTTAAAAAAAATGCAGAAAAAGAAGATGATCTGTGTGTGAGTGAGGAGCTTTATTTATAGCCTTGAGAGGATGCTTCTAGGTCTCTTGCCCGCTCCTTATCCATTTGATCTTGGCCCTTGAATATTTGCTCATCATTGGATCCTTATAGATTGCCGTTGGATTAATTGAGTGAGCACACGGATTGCCAACGTGGCATTCCGTGTGTCAGGCTCATTGTACTTCTTTTGCACTAACTTTAGTGCAAAATAATAGTCCTTGGTGTGTTTCTTGTCAGACCCGCGTGTCACTCTTTGTGGGGATTGACCAATGGGAGGCTCATGTGACGTATAACTCTGCCACATCATTCCTTGGCACTTGAATCACTTAGCCACGTCCTCAATTTCCATTTGCCCTTTGATTTTGACTCGGGGTAAAATGGAAGGGACGATGAATAGTAAATGGGTTTTGGCGCCTATTTAACCGTTTAGGTGGGGGTTTGACTCGGGGTAAAGTGGGCTTTGACATGTGTTTATAAAAAAGAAATGGAATTGGGTCGGGTATGTTAGGGATCTTAGAACAAGATGCATTTTGATCCGAGAATGCCCCAAAAAGGATAAATTCATCGTCCCCGACTTTTCACTTGCTCCAAACCAAGCTTAAAACGAAATCATAGCTAAATATCAGTTAAGATGCTAACACTACTCATATTTGCAACTTGTGAACTTTTTACTCCCGATATTTATTATATCTTAAGTGAGTGTGCTATTTTGAATTTCAACCATGGATCAACGTTTTTGCAAAATACCATGCTTTACGTTCCACCTAAGAATAATGAGTTTGAAGGCGAGATCATCCCATGTAGCGACTTTCGTCTCGGCACATCCCAACCTTGCGGCTAAGTGACTAGGATTTTGACACCCCACAAAGACTAGTATCGGGACTCACGGACCTTAGGTTTCAAAAACTCTCAGGTTTCCCATATATGCATTGCTTTAAAATAGAATAGTCAAAGTTCAAAAGCATATTTGAATTTAACAAAAAGAAATCTATTTATTAATTTAAACTTAATATTTATGCAGTTATATCCTTCAACCTTTTAGAAGGCTGCAACATCGGTTGTGAGCCGGCAAGATGCAGCAAACTTTTATCAGTCTCAGATTTTTATTCTTACTATAGGCTTTCTTTAGAAGACTACCACATCGGTTGTGAGCCGGCAAGAGGTAGTAAACTTTTATCAACCCACAGTTTATGTTTATTATTATTATTATTTTTATTATTTTTATTATTTTATTATTTTATTTTTTTTATTATTTTTTTTAAGGAAGACTTTTTAAAAAAAAATTCAAGTATAAGTTTGAACTAAGACTAAATTTTTACTATATATTACATAAAAATTGTTGATCTAAGTTTAATCTCCAAAAACAGCACGTATATTAATCCGGTTAAGAGCTTATAGGAGAAAAAGCCACAAATTACATACATGAGCTCTTAAGATTTCCAACTAATCCTTGTTTAGCATCCCACTCATACTTAACTCTATCATTTTTCGTTCTTCGTGAATTTTCGCGAACGCTTAGCCTAAAAGTTAAGGAACAAGCTAGAGCTCAACACGCTCGATCGGGTCAAAATTTACTCTTATTCTACCCAGCAAGAAAGTCAAAAATTGTGACAAAAACACTTATTTTATTTTTGAAAATTTTAAAATTTTTCATATTTTTTGAAAATTTTGGTGGGAAAACAGGGTACGTGAGAACAACGGGCAAAAGTAGGTAAGATCATATCGAAGATATACTACCCCATACTAAAATTAAACATTGTCCTCAATGTTTCCTAGCCTAAGACTTAAAAACCCCCATAACTAGAACACCAAAAGGTCGATATGACATAACTCAAGCCCTGATGAAAGAATCCACAAAAATATTTAACTTTTATTAATGTGCTACAAGATAAAGTTAGTCGTTAATAATCTAAAGGGGATATCCGAATTTCCCCAAACTAATGGCAAGTAAAGGCTAGGAAGCTCGAGTAGACCGGGACAAAACACAAACATGAGAAGACACAATCTATACCCCCCACACACCGTTACACCAACAGAGGCGCGTCTACAACTTGTCGAACCAACAACAACAAAACGAGTGCTACACACACACACACACAACCTAAATCACTCACTCACTCTCTGACATCGTGCGCCGTCTCTAAACACCTCAAAGCCGTCCTCACATACAATAGAAATTAAACACACACAAATCACTCTTAACGAGAGTGTGCGAGCTCACCCAGGGGTATGCTCTTAAGAATTGTGGTGCCTCCCAGGAAGCGCATTCTTTGTTTTTGGTATCAACTATATATCTCTCTATCTATCATTATAGAGGACTCGATCCCACAAGCGAGAGACGAGAGATACACACACACACATAAATGTAATAAAAATCTCTTCTATGATAGATCAGTACTATCCCTCAAAGTATAGATATCTCCCAATAAGCGCGTTGAATAAACCCAGAAACCCGACAAATAAATGCGACGTCGTAACAATTGGACAGGCACACACACACACAGTAGATGTCTTCAAAGGCTGCGAGAGGCAGCGGGGAGGGGCAAATTGGGGGGGGGGGGGTGGCGGAGTGGCACTTACGACCGATCACTGAAGAGTGATGACGTGTAAACTTTGACCTAACAGATCTCTACTATAGTGGACGACATATCTATGTAACACACTATCTAGAGAGCACACTCACTAACAACATGTGGGGAGGTCACACATTAAATGATAGTGAGAGAGAAAAATTTGTTCCTCGAAACATGGGTATCTCATATATATCTCTGAGATATATACTCTATATCTCTCTTTATTGGTTTAGGGAATGATGGATCTGTTTTTAACACATCAATACAACACACACTGGTTTTTTAGAGTGTATAATTATTGTTTATTAACTCCTACACACAAACGTATGAATAATATGGTGTTTTTGATTTGTTGGAGAGTTTGATGGTGAAAGTTAGATTGTTGGGATGGATTGGTTGATGTAAGAGTGCTAGGAGTGGGGGTTGTTAGTTTTTGATGGGGGATTTGAAATTGTGGATGTTATGATAGTAAAGATGTGTTTGATGTTGGGAGGTATAGTTATTTGTTGAGTTATAATGAGGGGAGGTTTTTGATGTTATATGGACAAATTTAGTATGATTTGGGTATGTAATGGTGGATATGGGGTAGTAATAATTAAGGAGTTATATGATTTAGTTTAATTCCTAGTGTGGTAAAATAATATTGTTAAGAGTGATGAGGTTTAAGATTGACTAGTTGTTGTGTGTCCCATAATTTATTATTGTTAGATACTGATATTTAAAAAATATGGGTCCCCGAACGCTTATTATTAGCTCTAGGTGTCCGAATCCGGGCAAAAGGATTTCAAAAAACTAACTATAACTCTAGCATCATTTGGGGGACCGCCTTTAGATTCAACCCCTTTTGAAAGATAATCAACGGCTATGAGATGTATTTATTCCTCTTGAAGACGAAAAGGTCCCATAAATCATTACCCATACATCGAAGATTTCACAACTTGGATAGCTTTTTTGAGTCATCTTACTCCTCGTGTGAAATTTTACATGTCCCTTTGACACGTAACAGAATTTGATCATCGTATGGGCATCTCGATATATGGTAGGCCAAAAGAAACCCGGCATCAAAATCCTTTTCGAGAGGTATATTACACTGTGATGGCCCCGGTGGGTCCTTCCATTGACAAGCTTATGAGGGAATTCAAAAGCTTCTTGACCATGCACACACCGTCGAATGATTTGATCCGCACAAGTACAAAAAAGATAGGGATCATCCTAGAAATAATGTTTAACATTGTAACACCACCATTTTTACATATAGCAGCGGAAGCTAATCTGGGGTATTACTTCAAGGTACAACAGTCATAATCATCAAAAACGAATAAAAAAGAGTCCCGTTTTGAAATAAGTTATCATTCATTATTTCTTCAGAGTTTTTACAAACGAGAGGTTCCCAACATTCCTATACAAAGTTTGAATGATAACGTTTTTTCCATCTTCCTGTCCTCAGCCACTTTACCGTGCCATTAGTTAGCCTGAGATAAACATCTAAAAAGGTCAACACAAAGGTTTGAGTGAAATCCATAGGTTTAAGATAATATAATTGTGAATGCAAATGCGGATTATTTTGGGTTACTGATATAACACCCAGTAATTGAAAACATATTTTAAATATTGCCATATCTCATGAATCCGAATCCTTAGGGTATGTGATACATTATAAAAGCCCCTGCGGGTACCTTTGCCAAAATACCCTCGTGATTTACTAATGATAGTGAAATTGTTACACGTAACTGGGGTACACCAACGGGGAGACCACCCAAATAGATCTATTCACATCATTCTCGCGCAACTACGGAGATTAATTACGGTTCATGATTATGTGGGACTAAAGGTAAAGCAGTTACTTAGAGCAATACTAAATTGAAAAATAGCATACAAAAATTATTGGGCATTCATGTTTTATAAGCATGTTATCCCCCTCGCGGGTTTATAAAAAGATTGAAATGCGAGGCTATGAACTCACCTGAACAGTTATAGGGAAATTGATAGCTAACGTATAGGGAATGAAAGTAACGATTTCAACACGGGCAACCTGGGGTAATATATGTCAAGTCTTAGTTTGATTGAATATATAAGTTTTTGGATATCGATGTTGGTTTTGATATAAAAATTATCATAACACCGTTCGGGCCATCATAGTTTAGAAGTCATTCAGTAAACGTTTGAGGAGCCAGGGCACTTTAAATCGTAAAACCAACAACTCAGTCAGAACGTAATACCAAGATGAAACTCCTTAATATGAATCTCCCTAGTATTGTGGTATGATATAGATCCGGGACATAATTTTTGAAAGCACGTCGATGATGAATGATATAAGGATTAGAACATAAGCAGTTTTAAGCATTTTATTCAATATCTAGAGATGTTAAGCACGAGAAGCGTTAATTAAAGTTATGTCATATAATTTTTTGGATATGATTTTATACATTTTCAAAATGTTACATATTGTTGGGAAATACAAGTCAAAAGGTCAAAGTTCTGCCAAAAGTCAAAGTACTGCTGAATGAAAGATCAAAGTACTGCTAAGTAGAAAGTCAAGGTACTGCCAGTCAAAGATCGAAGTACTTGCCTGTGGAAGATAGGAACTATAAAGTTAAAACGGTTTGTTATTAGCATTTATCTCGTAACAGTTTATTAGTGAAAGTATCAATTAGTGTTTATAATATACAAGGACTGTAACATCTACTAAGGTTTATCCTTATGTTTAATAAAAGGATCTCTAGGAAGAATATTAGCATATAGAAAAAACATAGAAAAACACCTAAGTTAAGAATATTAGTATTGTATTAGGGATCTGCAATTTAGGCAGATTCAAAAGGTTTATAAAAGAAATCGTTTGAGAAACTACTGTGTGTTTCCTTCATAATACTCTTTTGCCAACTAGATTCCGCATAATTGACAGTATAACAGATGTTTCATTAAGGAAATATCGATCCTACAAGTGGTATCTAAGAGCTTGTGAAGAACTCTGACCTTGAAGAACTTTTTAATCAAATATCGAAATCTTTCTAAACTCATAAAAGATGTCTGAAACAGATCCTACCCCCCCACACTCGTCCTTACTGCCGTCAGAATACCATATAATCAAGAAAGGTGAATATGACCTAATGGTCTCCCCATAGAAGATGCGACAGATAAATTGCATCAACTGATCACAATACTAAGGGAAATTACACTAATGGAAATCAAACCACAACTGATCCTGCATCTCCCTCAGTGTCTCTCCACAGACTTTCAACTTGCAGCAAAGCAAGAAGAAACATGAGACAGCCCTAATATACTGCTTTCTGCCATACCTGATAAGACACGTTCTCATGTTTTCCATGATGCTGTAGAATGCAAGATCTTTATGGAAAGCCATAAAAGCAAGATTTGGAGGAAACGAAGCATCAAAGAAGATGCAAAAGAATCTGTTAAAACAACAATTTGAGACATTCACTATTGGATCTAGGGAAGAACTAGATTCAGCATATGAAAGGTTTCAACATATTCTTAGCATGCTTGAATTACATGATGCTACGGTGTCCATTGAAGATGCAAATTTGAAGTTTCTAAGAAGCCTACCATCTGTGTGGCATGTAGTGGCTACCAGATGTCGGGACAGACCTGGATTAGACAGGTTAGACCTTTGATGATACTCTACAACAAATTATAGGTGTATGAGCATGAAATGAAGGTGTCTTCAAATTCAACTCTCAAACATCTTTTCTTTCTGTCCACCTGAAGTCAGGGCAGTACTTTGAAACAAAGTAACTGCTGACCAGCACATATCCCAAAAGGAAATACTCAAGCTAATTCTCGAGCAAGGTGCCGAACTGCTCCAACCTGTGTTTCCTCACTCAGATGAAATCATATGTTCCTTCTTTGCTCAACAAGCATCTATGCCTTCAACTCATGATGATGAAGACCTGCTGCAAATTGATGAAGATGCTATGGAAGAAATTGGACATTTCGATGGCGAAGTGGCTAATGAAACAGCTAGGATACAGGAAGGTTTAAGAGGAAGCAGGAAGATCCATTGAACCTCAAGCCAAAGAATGGGATTACCTTTGATAAGTCAAAAATTGAATGCTTTAACTGTCAAAAGTTAGGTCATTTTTTGCTAAAGATTGTAGAATTTTTGCTAAAATACCAGGAAACAAGCAAATTTGGTCGTAATGACAGAGATTGTGGCTATTGAAGAATTCAAACTTCAAAAGCCTTGGTATCAACAAGACAACAATGAAGATATTGATTGGACCAAGGAGAATTTGATGCTAACCAGTGACCTGAAGCTATGATGGCACTGACTAGGATTTGAACAAGATATTGGAAGCATAGAGTTTTGATGCAGAGCCATGCACTTTGGACAAGATGGACGTGATATAATTTGACTGTAGCAACAAAGCTGATGAAGCACCAATATCTCAAGCTTTGATGGACTACAAACTCAAGGTACTTACTGTTCCCATAATGGAGTAAGTCTTAGTTAAACTGTTGCCATGAAAACTATCAAAAAGAAAGAGATAATTTTTCAAGAGAGCTTAGGACCTGAAATTCCTAGGATATCAAATGAGCTTAGATCATTAACAGGTCATGCCTTAAAACACATGAAAAGAATGCATATGCAGGGGTGAAATAAGTATGAACAAATGGAATATAATTAACATAAGAGATTTGAAAACAGAAGAAAAACAAAAGGAAATAGAATCAAGCCCTTAAAAAAAAATGAATTCAAAGTAAAACTTGAAAAATGGTCAAATGCTTCAGTAACTTCAAAACGAATCCTAAACAAACAAAGATATGTGTCTGATAAGTCATGTAAAGGGTTTGAAATTTGGTCCTAGTAATAGTTGTGGAAAGTACATTTCATCAGGGATGAAACTTTGACTATTCTACGTATGAAAATTTCCAAAGAGAAAAGGCCTACAAAAGCATACCTCCACCTACGGTACAAATTATTCCACACCTAGAGCAAATGTCTCCTTTACAGGATAGAAGGAACTACCTTAGGAATAAAAGTTGTTAATCAAGATAAAACAAAAAAACAGACACTAGTCAATCAGCCATTGATAGAAATACAGCATAATTGAAGATTGGGTAGATATGATGATGAAGAAACTGATGTTTTCAGAAGTCCAAAAGGAAACTGTTTTTAACAAAGAGAATATGAAGAATCTTTTAAAAAACAGGTCACCAAACAGTCAAACACAGTTTGGTCAAGAATCTTTTAAGGACTTGGGAACAAAGGGGGTAAAATTATTTTTTGTATGATTACAGATCCTAACATCTTATTAAGGACTGCAATCTACATGAAATGAATACCTTCCAACACACCCAAACTCATAAATCTAAGGGAACACAGGGTTCAAGGGGAACAAGACCAGTTTGGAACAACATCCAAAGAGTGAACCATAGTAATTTCGCAAGAAACTCTAGGTACCCTCACCAAAGGAGATCCTTTATTTCCATTCAGCAATACTTACAGGAATTTGATAAGTTACTAAAGCTAAGCCCAAAAATGACAACCACCAGACCTCAAAAAGTACTGCTAATGTGACTTATCAAAGTACTTGACTGCTAGATTCTAAGAGTACCACAGGCAGTACTTTCACGAAGTACTGATGGAAATTATTATCCAAGGATGGATAATAGAAGACCTAGAATCTCAGGTTACTCACCATCATCGAGGTCTTCTACAACAAGGACTCCTCATAGACCACAAAGACCCAAGAAAGTTGTTAAATTGATCTGGGTAAAAAAGGAAGTACTGTTGAACCCAAAGCATTACTTCCACAAACTGTCAAAAAGGAGTGCAATGATAAGTCTAAAACAAAAAACAAGGGAACCAAAAGGGAACTATCTATATTCTGTGAATAGGGGTAATGGATCTTACACACTCAAGCAATTTGAGTATGTAGACACATTAAGGGTATCCAAGTCAGATATGACCTTGGGTCCAAAAGATTCTAATTCTTATGAAAATTTTTTGACAAGGCAAGTCCAGAGGAAGATCTCAAGGACTATAGCTATATGACAGTGGAACTCTGGAAGTATGACAGGAGACAAGGACAAGTTTGTCTGATTTTAACGAGATCAAAAGGTGGTTATGTGGCCTTTTGGAAATTGATTCTAAGGTGGCAGAATCTCAGGGAAAAGGAACCAATAATGACATCATGCTTAGAAATTTGAGAAACGTTAGCTATGATGAAGAGCTCAAGTTAATCTCTTAATCTGTTTTCTCAAAATCTGTAAGAACACATGTTCCTCTTCACTATAAAAATGTCTTATCCCTATCTCCAAAATTCAAGATTGTTGATGAATGATATGGTAATTTCCTTAGAGCCCTAGAAAGAATGATGTCTACAGCATGGATCCTAAAGAATATTATTTCCCTCTGTTGAATCACTTGTTTGGTTGCAAAGACAACAGAGGATGGAAGCTGACCTATGGCACAGAAGACTGGGCATGTCAACTTCATAAAATATCAACAAGTTGGTAAAAAGGCAATCTGGTTATGGGTTTAATCCTTCAAAGACATTCAAGCTTGATCACTCTTGTGTGCAATGAGAAAGGGTAAACAGCACAAGGGCATCCTTTGCAAGAAGATTGAGGGAAAGAACAGTCAGCGAGAACCTCTTGAATTGCTCACAAAATGGAATTATTTGACCTGTTTTCAAGTAAGAGTATAAACAAGAAAAAGTACTGCTTGGTGGTCACAGATGACTGCAGCAAATGTCTTGGGTGTTTTTTCTTGGGCCTACAAGATGAAACATATATATGCTATATGAATTTTATTGTGGGTTTAGAAACAGGCAAGAATAAAGTGAAGACCATCATGTGTGACATGGAATAGAGTTCAAGAATCCACTTATGAAAGAGTTTTGTGCTAAAGACAAAGAATCAAGAGAGATATAGCATTTGCCAGGACTACACAGCAAAATGGTGTTGCAAAAAGAAAGAATTGGGAATCTTACTGAAGCTCTGCTAAACTATGTTAGCAGACCACCCCTTCTACCTATCAATTTTGGGCTAGCAGTCAATACTGCTTGTTATGTGTGCTTAAGTAGAGTGTTGAGAGCTAAACCTCAACTTGAAGACTCCTTAATAATTTCTTGATGAAGATCTCCTAACATCAGTTTCATGAGACCTTTTGGATGTTCTCTGACTATACTTAATACCCTGGAACATTGGTAAGTTTGATGGCAGACAGAAAGAAGGATATCTGTTGGGATATTCTACTAACAGGGGAGCAAATTTAAAGAGTCTATAACAGGATCACAAGAAAGGTTCAATATTGTCCTACAAGTAAAACATTCACTTGAGAATCAGGAGAATCAAAAAGGAAAAGGTCCTGATTGGATGTTTTGGATCTTGACCTTTTTAACCTCCACATACCATGATTACTATTCCTGTCAGGAAAGAAAACTATGTTGATTCAAAAGAACAAGGAATAACTTATGATGATGCTGAAGATTTAGATGACCAACAATTCATTGTTCAAACCAACCTAGCCTATGCCTCCAGAAGGAACGAACTGCTTACGCAAAAGAAGTTAAAAAAATAGTCCTGAAGATCAAGCTTTAACATGAATTACTTGTAAGTTTAGATTGCTTCAAGAATCACTTGCCAAAGCTCATAAAGATGAACAAAGGAATTCCTTTTGAAGAGGAAAATAGAGACTATCTATTGCAAAGGGAAAAGAACATGTAGACAGTACTTACTCAAAGTACTAGCTAAACAACCTCCTCAAAGTACTGGCAATACACCTACAGATTCTGATGATGATACTCCAACAGATGGTGTTTTCTCTACAAACTCTTTTGATGCTGAGGAAGGCGGAGTAGCTGACTACAACAACTTGGATCCTACCATTGATGTTCCCTCTACTCCCACACTTAGAATTCATAAGAGATCATCCTCAAATCATAATTATTGGCAAAAGTACTGCTCCGTATCAAACAAGAAAAAAGAAAGCTACAAGACAGTACTTCGAATCAACATCAAGCATTGCTGTCTTTCATATACAAGCAAAATAGAACTAACCACAAAGATCAACAAACATGCTTGTTTGCTTGTTTCTTATCTCAAGAGGAACCCAAGAAAGTCTCCTCAACCTTAAGCAGATGAAAAGTTTGGTTGAACGATGCAAGAAGAACTTCTTCAATTCAAGCTACAAGATGTATGGGTATTATGTGACTTACCAAAGGCAAGAGGGTGATTGGAACTAAATGGGTTTTTAGAAACAAAGAGATGAACGGGGTACAATTATCAAGAACAAAGCACGCCTAGTTGCACAAGGGTACAGACAAGAAGAAGGTGTGGATTATGATGAAGTATTTGCACCAGTTGCCAGAATTGAAGCAATCAGACTCTTTTTGGCATTTGCATCTTTCATGGGCTTTACTGTCTATCAGATGATGTCCACAGTGCATTTTTAGTATGAACATCACGAGAATAGGTAATAAAAGTCAAACAGCCTCCAGGTTTTGAAGATCCTGCTCATCCAAACAAGGTTTACAGAGTTGTCAAGGCACTTTATGGCCTGCATCAAGCCCCAAGAGCATGGTATGAAAGACTCTCCACTTTTCTTTTGAAGCATGGATAAGAAGGGGCTATTGATAAAACTCTGTTTATTAAGAAGATAGAAGAATAATCATGTTGGTACAGGTAAATTTGATGATATCATCTTTGGCTCTACAAAGTCTTCTATGTGAAGGGATTTTGAAGATCTTTATGCAAAAGGAATTCAATATGCGTTCCATGGGTGAACACACTTTCTTTTTGGGTGCTCAAGTCAAGCAATCTACTGGTGGTATTTTTCTAAGTCAAGACAAATATGTGAAAGACATTCTCAACAAGTTTGACTTTAGAACCATTAAGCCAGCATCTACTCCTATTGAAGCTCATAAATCTCTAGGAAAAGATGAAGAAGGTGAAGATGTTGATGTACATCTTTACAGGTCTATGATTGGGTGTCTTGAACTTAACTTTGGGCTTCAAACCAGAACATAATGTTTTGCAGTTTGTCCTGTGTGCAAATTCAGGGGCAAGTCACTCCAAAGGTTTCTCATCTACATGCTGTCAAAAGGATCTTTAGGTATCTTAAGCATCAACCTAATTTGGGTTTATGGTATCCTAAAGACTCTCCTTTTCATTTGGAAGCTTTTTCGGATAGTGACTATGCTGGGGACAACCATGATCGAAGATCCACTTCAGGAGGATGTCAATATCTTGGCAGAAGACTAGTTTCTTGGCAATGCAAAGAAAACCAAATAATTGTGGCTATCCCACACAGAAGCAGAATATGTGCAGCTGCAAGTAGTTGTGCTCAGGTATCTATTTCTTTGGATGCAAAATCACTACTTGATTATGGATTTATCTTCATGAACACTGAAATCCCATATAGACAATTATAGCACCATTTGCATTTGAAGAATCGTTATTTCACATCAAAGACCAAGCATATAATCCTATTCGACATCACATCATTCGAGATGTTATGATCAAAGGCTCATTAATGTCTCAAGGTTTCATACAGATGACAATGTAGCAGATTTACTCACCAAAGGCTTTGACTTGGCAAGTTTTAACTTTTTGGTGGTAACAATTGGGATGATGAACCCATAGCTATCTTTGAGGGGAGGATCACATATAAAGTACTGGTAATCAAGTAAAGTACTGTTTTGGTTAGATTGGATTTTTGAAGCACTCTAGCTATATTTGAGGGAGGAATAATGATTTTTCCAGAGGTTGTTTGAATTATTTGAAGAGATAGTTTGCAAAGTTGAAGGGTTGTCGTTGCACAAATTTGAGTTGGACATCTTTTTATGTTGAAAGTACTGCTTAGCCAACTCAAAGTACTGCTTGCCTTAGAAAGTACTGCTTAGACAACAAAGTAACTGTTCTAAACGTTCGGATCATCAAACGGTCAAACTAACGTTTTTGCGCTAAAACTAACTACAAACGGTAACATTCTTATTAGCCCGTTACGCAACCTATAATTACTCAACTGAATTGCATTTACTCTTTTCAACTGTACTAACTTTTACTTACTCTCATTCATAAATTCTTTAATTTCCCACCTCCGACTCACCTCCAATCTTTATCAAATGGCAAACATTCGCTCTTGTAACAAGCACAACATGATTGCGTGTGTGGAAAAGACGGCTCAGAATGCTGATTTTTATCAAATCATCGACTTTCTCACTGGCTGCTCCATTAATTACTCTTTGTTGGTTGATCCTGATCTTATTGGTCCATGGCTTCAACAATTTTTGGGCTACCCGCTACTCTCAAAAAGTGATCAATGACGTATCCTCACATCCGCGGCCAAGGAAAGCTGGCATGAAGATTTTTGATTTCTGAAGCAACCTCTCGAGCTGAGACCTACTCTTTGATATGAAAATGGAGTTGATGCTTTCCTAAGCAAGTTATTTGGGTACTAGCTCAGTAAAAGATTATTGGCTACGAGGTACCTTTAGCACAACTTCACTTCTCTAAAAAAACCCAGTTTATTTAGAGCCCACAAGAAAGTAACTTTTTCCATGTATTACTTCACCTGCCTTAGTCCTAAGAGCCACTTCATGGAACATTTGGGACAAAAACATTGCCTCTGCTCTTGTAGGACTAAGCTACAAACCAAAAGTTTAATTTTCTCCTTGATGATCTAACTGGGATGCTAGACATATTTCACAATGGTACAACACACAAAAACCATTTCTTAATTATCCTAGGTTCGTGTCAATTGTTCTTGACACGCAGTTAGAAGGAGTAGACATACCTCAGACTTTATACCATCCGTTTCTCTCCTTCCCAAGGTTTTTAACATTTATGAGGAAGCATAGTACTAAATTCTCATGTAGGATTACACCCTTGACTCCATCTATGTTAGAAGTAGTCACAGCATTGGCAGCGGAGGAAGAACAGAGTACTAGTCCTCATTCTAGGGCTGCAAGTTCAGCAAGGGATGCTCAAGGCACTCCAACTCAAAGTGCTGCTCATTCTCAAAGTACTAATACATCTGCTCATTCTCAACGTACTGCTTTTCATACAACGTACTCTTCCTTCCATGATACTCGTTAAACTCTCAAGGGACTGCTGAAATACAAAGGACTGCTGACTTCCAAGGTACGGCTGAACCTCATGATGCTTCTATTCCTAAATCTCCCAATGATTATACACCCACAGATGTTGTTTCAATAACATCTGGACAGGATAATGAGGGGACTTTTAGATATATATGCTTGAACAGATGAAAGTTAGAACTCTAGAAGCATACTCTTTCTCAAGCTAAACAAATACTCAAGCTCAAAGCCAAGCTCAAGAAATTGTCCAAATTTGTCAAGCCAGTGGTCAAATATCATGCTCTTTGGGTAGAGAATCAAAATCTTAAGAAGCAAAAGAGACGAAGAAAGAAGAATAAGAAAAAAGTGTCTTCAGTCAAATTGGGGAGGAATAAGGATGAAGGAATTTTGTCTGAAGAGCACAAAGTTCAAGAAGAAGATTTAGCACATCCTTTCTTTGATGATACTGCTGATCAAGATGCTGCTGTTACTCCTAATTTGGAAAGAAAAAGTGATGAGACTGAAGAAGTTAATATTGAGGAGAAAGAAGCTTCTAATGTAAAGAGTGGAGAAACAGAAGAACAGGATTTGGAGACAACTCAAAGTACTGCTAGACAGGGTACTATTACTCCAAGGAAATCCTAATTTTGAGGAGGAAGCTAGGACCTTCAAGCCCCACTCCGTCCATTCAAGTAATTGACTCTGAAGAACAACTTAAAAAGCTGCTGAAAAGTTCCTTGTTTCTTATTTCTAGACCAAGAGGTTTGAGCATTCCTGTCCCCATAACAATCTCAACCTCACAGCCAAACTCAGGTACTGATACGCAAGGTACTGACCCTAAAGATAAAGCAAATGGATACAGTTGAAGAACCTAAAAAGAAGAAAATGACTCTTCAACAAATCAAGCCATGGAAACGGACAAATGATGAGGAGGTTGCTAGAAAAATTCAAGCCGAGTGGGATGCAGAAGATGAAAGAAAAGAGAGGTTTTGAAAGAATTAAAGAAAATCAAAGCCAAAGACTACTTTTGAGAAACCTACTTCTCTTGCTCAAAAAGGAATCAATGAATGAGTTTTCCTAAAAGGTCCAAGGAACAAAAATTTGCAAAAACTTAAGTATCCACAATGAAGAATTGTATGACAAAGGTTCCAAGCATCTATTAAAGACTCCTTCAAGAACTTTATTTCAATGGATTCAGAGAAAGAAAGGGAAACATATGAAGGAAGAGAAGCTACAAAGACTCTTAATGAAAAGAAAGCTACAATACTGAAGAAAAGCCATCAAAAAGCTAAGTTAAGAACAAAACAATTGATGAGCTCAGAAATTAATCTTAAGGGTAGTAGACTTTGAAAAATGAGCGACAAGATAGAGAGTCACTAGAAGAAATCTCCATGATTATAGACTCCAAGTTAATTGATTCACCTGATGGAGAGTATCTTATAATTCACAGAAGAGAATAATCATTTAGGGCTTTTGATACTTTATGGGAGATACTGCATGTCTTAGGATAGACAAGATTTATATCACCTAATAGATTGTTGATGAACTATTAGAGCATATTCCTCCAAAACCGCTTAGGTTTGATGCTTTGTGATCAAAAACATTATTTGGAGAGACCGGCTTGAATCAAGTGATGATGACTCTTGAGGATAAGAAGAATGGAAATCATCTGATGAGATTTCATGAATCTTCGAGAGTGCTACGCTAGAGATAAAGATGGCACTATGATTCCTATGCTGCTGAAGAAGATATCCTCTATCAAGAGAGTTGATGATAAGGATGCTGGAACATGGAATGGAAGTTGAAGACGAAAGTGAGATAGCCATTACTTTGATACATCTGTTCATTTTGTGGACAACTGCAAATGGTGACAATCCTTAAACAACTGGTATGATTTATCAAAAAAATCTATATATATCTTACTTTGATAACATACTTAAACTGTGAACAAAGCATACTTTGTTTAAGAGTTCTGCAGAGTAAAACAAACAGTAACCTTGTGAAGGTACTGCTAGTTAAAAAAGTTTGTTTTTGAAATATTGTGAAGATTTTGGAGTGGCAAAAAGCTATAAGGCACCGATATTTGAATGTCAAAACTGATTTAAAAAGAGGATTGAGTGTTGGTAACCACCCCAACCGCAATAGGTATCAATTCACCATGTCTTTCTTAAAAAAAAAAAAAAACAAACATAAAATTGACTAGTCAAAATCAACATTTTCGGTAAAGACACTCAAATCTGTTTATGGTCTGACAATTTAACCAAAAATTGTATGTTGATCAATACCCATGGTATTACACTGAATTATTGGGCTACTCCCAAAGCAAACGGCTTTTTGTAAAGAGAACTCAAATCCGTTGCTACATTAATAGTTTGCTCAAAACTAAATGGTCCTTCCAACTCACCAATGTTTATTACTGAGAGTTGACCTATCCTGAGCAAATAACGGCTACAGGTAAAGACTAATCAAATCCGTTAAAGGTTGAAATGACTTATCAAAATCATTATAGTACTCAACACACTAAGATCTTCAAGTTCTGAGTGTTGATTAGTGATTTTTTCAGTCAATCATGATTATTACCTTTTCTAGGTATCAAAAACTGACTAGCCAAGATGAATGCTACTTGGTAAAAGGCTCATAAAATCCATTCATGTTGCTGAAAAGACAGTTGCTGAAAGAACAATTCTGTTTGAGGCAAAAAAAGACAAAGATGATTGAAGAAATGTATAATGTACAATAATAAGAAGATTTCATTTCAAGATCTCAAACAATTGTGAACAAGATACTGCTTTAAAAAGGATGAAGGCAATTACTGCTTAAAATGACAAGAACAGTACTGATGCCTTAATAAAGAAACCAACATCAAGAAACTTGAAGTCAAGCAAGTAGAATTCAAGTTAGGGGAGGATTGTTGGGAAATACAAGTCAAAAGGTCAAAGTTCTGCCAAAAGTCAAAGTACTGCTGAATGAAAGATCAAAGTACTAGCTATAGAAAGTCAAGGACACTACAGCCAGTCAAAGAACGAAGTAACTTCAACTCTGCCGTGGATATAGGAAAAAAAACTATAAAGTTTAAGACGGTTGTTTTAAAGCATTTATCTTGTAACAGTTATTAGTGATAAGTATCAATTAGTGTTTATGATATACAAGGACTGTACATCTACTAGAGGTTATCCTTATGTTTATAAAAGGATCTCTAGGAAGATATTAGCATATAGAACAAACATAGAAAAACACGAAGTTAAGAATTATTAGTATTTATTTATAGGGATCTCATTTAGGCAGATTCAAAAGGTTTATAAAAGAAAATCGTTTGAGAACATACTGTGTGTTCTTCATAAGTACCCTCTGCCAACTAGATTCCGCATAGTTGACAGTATATCAGTGTTTCATTAAGGAATATCGATCCTACACATTTTAGACCCTAGGGTTTGGAAAATTACAAGTAGACCCCTAGGGTTTGCATTTTTACGACTTTGGTCCTTCAACTTTTATTGATATACAAAATAAACCTTGGACTTTAAAAAGTGACATAATAGACCCTTGTAGTTATAACTTTAATAAAATGACACTTTTAGTCCTTTTAGTTATAAGTTTCTGAAAATTACGATATATACCTCTTGCATGGAAAATATGTCCAAATTGCCATGCAAGCTTATTTTAACATTTCAATAGACATTTATAAGTTATAATAAACTAAAATATGAAGATTTAACATAACGCAAGTTTAATTTAACGATTCGTTAAGCTAAAAAGTAAAACGGGTCAAATTAGGGTTTTAAAATGAAAACGCGCGGGTTTTAAGATCAAATTCTCTTATGACTTATCAAAGTACTTATTTTAACATTATAATAGCTTATTAGGATTAACACAAGTTTAATTTAACGATTCGTTAAGCTAGGAAGCAAAACGGGTCATATTAGGGTTTTAAAATGAAAACGCGCAGGTTTTAAGTTCAAATTCTTTCATGACTTATCAAAACACTTATTTTAATGTTAGTTAAGCTTATTGGGATAGATTATAACAATAGTTTACAAGCTTACCTTCTAAATTAAGCAAAAACATGAAATTAGGGTTTCGGGTGTACGGTTTTGGATCAAAAAGGTATAACATATAGGTTTTTGAGTTCAAAGCTTTATATTATGATTTTAGCAAGATCATATGAACATTATGATGTTATAAAGCAGAATATAAGCTTAGAGAACCTGGTCTTGAGCTTATGGCTTAGAAATGGGTAGAAATCAGGACTTTCGGCTTCGTACGCCTAGAATAACGACTCCATGGCTTTGTTTCTTGGTTTCTTTTGCTTCCTTTCTGAACTTGGGCCTTCTTAAGATCACTTAGGATCTATTAGAGAAAAGTACTGCTTCTATGTAAGGGTTATAGAGGAGGAAGTGGGGGATGAAGAAATATGAAGTGTTATGGTTGCTATTTATAGGTAAAATGACCCTTAGAGCTCAAGAAACTTGTATGATCTGGTTAGGACACATAGGAGGTCTAGAGGGTGATGAGTAGGGGCTAGTAGATGTGTTGGTTAAGCTAGAAACTAGCTTTGATGAGGTGTGTACCCCATTTCTTGCCGCGGCTAAACAAGAAGAAAAAGGAAGACCATGTGCCATTTTAAAACTATATAAGGTAAAGATATTTGTGTGAGGTGCTTGTAAGCTGCTTAGGAATGAAGTAGCTTAGTCATGGAGGTGCTTGGTTGCAAGAAAAATAGTTAAAATGGGTCATTTTGCAAGGGTTTGTATTTCGGGTTCATTTAGGGTTCATAAGGGTTCGGGTTGAGTTTTCTAGCTTGTAATTCATGTACATTTGATTAGGAATGATAGGTTACTGATCCTAAGGCTTATATTAAGGATTATAATCAAAAGTTGATAGGTGGTTTGGGTTAAAATGGGTAGAAAATGAGTAAACGGGTCAAAGTTCAATTTAGTGCATAATTAGGGCACAATTAGGGTTTTCTGGATTTGTTTCTTGTATAATTGATGTAGAATGATGAAATGATAATGGAATATGTTTGATAAGGTTATAATTGATGTTATTATAACTTATTTGGGAGTTGGTTTAAGGTTATGATGGATAAAAGTCAAGAAACGAGTCATGGTTTAGAAACTAGCTCGGTTTTAGGGTTTAGGGTTTTGAATTAGGGTTTTGAGTATAAAAAGATGTATGAAAGCTTATGAATAGAATAATTAGGGTTTACACATTGTAAAATGAGTGTAGTAGCTTGCTCACAAGTGGTGGTGAAGAAATTAGAATGAAAACGGAGGTAAAACGGCTATTTTGGAGATCATGCTTAATGACTTATGTATTGAGCTTTTAAAGACTTGTACTTTGAGTTGAAGAGTTTATATATTTCAAATGAGATGTTATATTACTTGTACATATGCTTTAGTAGCTTGTGCATTCACTTTAGATGTTAATCCTTCATGGAATTAGGGTTTAGAGATATCCGATAATGGTTTAAAGCCCGTTTTGATATAATGTTGTAATTGATACCTCATATGAGTAATGTACTTTGTAATAATGATATTGTGATATTGACTTGATATATTATGATGATTGCTTGACATATACGAAGATAGGATTGCCATATGTAGGTTGCCTGAGCCTGTTAACTTAAGTTATGCAAGATATATTGCATATTGAGATATTGGCAAAGTAATGTAATATAATAAAGCAAAAAATTTCCCTGAAAAAGGTGAGTTCATATATAACTAATAGATTGTACATCATCTAACTTAATAGATGGATATTTACATTTATGAAAATTGTAGGTTGTTATAGGTTATGAGCTTAAAACTTAAAAATGTGCACGTTTGGTTTAGGAAAACCAAACCATGTGGGTTTGTGATTCAAGAGCTTAACCAAGAGTTTACATAGGATTTAACAAAGCTTATGAAAGATCTAAAACAGAATATGAGCTTATTGAATAAGCTTTTGAGCTTACTTGAGCTTATATGGGTCTAATTAGCATATTTAGGGTCGAACGCCTAGAAATGACTTCAATGGCTTCTTCCTTCTTGATTCTTGGCTTTAAATTAGCTTGTACTTCCTTCCTTGATCTTCCTTGGTCTTGTTTAGAACTCCATTTGAGTGTGTGATGAGTTTTTGAGGTGTGATTAAAGTGTATGGGGTCTTGGCTATTTATAGTGTGCGAACCACCATTTGTTACCAAGTTTACTTGGTGTGGTGGCCAAGGGTGCTAGAGTAGTGACTAAGGGCAGCCATAAGGTGATTAGGAAGGGCTAAGAACTAGCTATGAAATGTGTGGAGGTGTGGAGGGGTACGGTTTACAAAGGGGGTAATGAGGTGGTTCGCTTGGAGTGCAAGGGTGACAATGAGGTGGTGAGGTGGCGAGGTGCTTAATCTTGGAGATCAAGGGTGGTGACAAGGTAGTGATGGAGGTGCTTAGCAAGGTGGTGAGTCATGGTGGTGCTTGCTAGGTTAAAGTTTAGTTTTGACAAGTTTAGGGTTTAGGGTTTTCGAACTAGGTTTAGGGTTTAAGATGAGGGTTTTAGTTTTAGGACGAGCTAGGGTTAGGATTTAGGTTTTTTTAGGGTTTATATGTTGAGCATTATATGTTTGTAACTTGTGCTTAAGAGCTTGTACGAAAATTAGAACAAAATTGGAGGGAAATGAGCTAGTTTGAATTCGTGCTTCATGAAATTGTACATTGAGCTTTAATAACTTGTACATTTGACTTGGTGGGAAAAGATATTCAAATGTGGTGCTATGATACTTGTACATATGCCTTAGAAACTTGTACATTGATATTATATGTAAAATTTACATATAATTAGGGTTTTGATATAAACGTTTAACGAATAAAGTTCGTTTAATAATAATGTCATGAAAACTACGTTAATTAGATAATGTACATGGTATAGTGGTTAATAGAATATTGACTTGACATATTAAGATGTTTACTTGATATAAATGTAGATAGAATTGGTATAGGTAGTTGCGTGAGCTTGTTTACCTTAGAAATGCAAGTTACATTGCATAATGAGATAAAGCAAAAAAAATTCCTTATAAAAAGATGGCATCTAATTTAATAGATGGAAATTACATGGCATCTAATTTAATAGATGGATATTACATTGATGAAAATACTGAGTTGTTATAGTCCCCCAACCTTAAAGAAATCTCGTCCCCCAACTTTGAAGTGATGTTGGAAAATAGATGTGGATATTTAGCACGAATTTCATCTTTGCGTTCCCACGTAAATTCTGGTCTTCTTATAGAGTTCCATCTCACTTTGACTATAGGAATATGAATTTGTCTTAGTTGCTTGACTTCTCAATCCATAATCTCCAGTGGTTCTTCCATAAAGTTGAGTTTATCATCGAGCCGAAGCTCTTTCATCGGAATGACAAGAGATTCGTTAGATAAGCATTTCTTTAAATTAGAAACGTGGAAGGTATTGTGGATATTTCTGAGTTCTTCAGGAAGCTCAAGTTTATATGCCACTGGGCCGACCCTTTTAAGGATCTTAAATGGTCCAATGTACCGGGGATTAAGCTTTCCTCGTTTTCCAAATTGGATGACACCTTTACGAGGTGACACTTTTAATATAACACGATCTCCAACTTGGAATTCTAAAGGCTTTCGTCTTACATTGGCATAACTCCTTTGCCAATCTCTTGCAGCTTGCAAGCGTTGTTGAATTTTCACTATCTTTTCAGTTGCTTCATGGATTATTTTTGGTCCCGTAAGTTGAACATCTCTAACTTTGGCCCAGTAGATAGGTGATCTGCACTTTCGACCATAGAGTGCCTCGAATGGTGTTGTCTTAATACTGGCATGATAACTGTTATTGTAAGAAAATTCTACCAATGGTAAGTGTCTTTCCCATCCTTTTCCAAAATCTATAACATAAGCTCAAAGCATATTTTCGAGTGTTTGGGTGGTTCTTTCACTTTGTCCATCGGTCTCGGGATGATATGTCGTACTCATGTCTAATTGAGTACCCAAAGCACTCTACATTGATTGCTGGAATCTGGATGTGAAATGACTGTCACGATCCGAGATGATGGATATCGATACTCTATGTCGTGAGACTATTTCCTTTATATATAACCTTGTAAGGGTTTCCATATTATCGATCTCTTTGATGGGGATGAAATGTGCTGATTTGGTAAGGCGGTCTACAATGACCCAAATTGCGCCATGTCCGCTCGATGTCTTGGGTAGTTTTGTAATGAAGTCCATCATTATTTTTTCCCATTTCCATGTAGGAATCTCAGGTTGTATCAGTAAGCCGGATGGCTTCTGACATTCTGCTTTAACTCTAAAACATGTTAAACACTTGACAACATATTCAACGATGATTGCTTTCAAGTTAGTCCACTAATAGAGTTTCTTTAGATCCTAATACATCTTGTCAGAACCTGAGTGAATGGAATACTTTGATTTATGGGACTCGTGCATGATTAAGTCTCTCAGATTACCAAAGAGTGGTAACCAACTTTGATTCTTTATACAACGAGTTCCATCAGGACGTACTTTAAATGCTTTGTCCATTCCTCGTAGGTTCTCAGCTTTAATGTTCTCTTCCTTGATTGCCTTAGTTTGGGCTTCGAGGATCTGTGATGGTAAATTTGGGTGAAGGGTCATGACTAATGCTCTAACTCAGAGTGGTTTGATTCGTTCTTTCTGGCTTAAGGCATCTGCTATAACATTTGCCTTTCCAGGATGGTAACGAATCTCACAATCGTAATCTGTGAGCAATTCTAACCAATGACGTTGTCTCATGTTTAATTCTTTCTGATCAAGGATATGCTAAAGACTTTTATGATCAATGAACACAGTACACTTTGTACCGTATAGATAGTATCTCTAAATTTTAAGAGCTAACACAACTGCTCCTAATTCGAGATCATGAGTGGTATAGTTCTCTTCATGAGGCTTGAGTTGTCGGGATGCATATGCAATGACCTTTTCCCCTTGCATTAATACAGCTCCTAATCCTTGAAGTGATGCATCACAGTAAACAACAAAATCGTTGTTTCCTTCTGGTAATGCTAATATTGGAACTTCACAAAGCTTTTGTTTTAACATTTGAAAATCTGACTCTTGCTTTTCTCTTCATATATACTTCTTGTTTTTCTGGGTTAATTCAGTCAAAGACTTTGTAATTTTTGAAAAATCATTGAAAAATCTTTAATAGTAGCTGGCGAGTCCTAAGAATTGACGTATTTCTGTGGGTGTAGTAGAAGATGCCCAATTCTTAACTGCTTCAATCTTGGCGGGGTCAACATGAAGTCCTTGATTATCAATTACGTGCCTAAGAAATTTCACAACACTGATCCAGAAATCACATTTGGAGAACTTGGCATATAGTTTCTCCTTTTTGAGTAATTCCAAGATTATTCTCATGTGATTTTCATGCTCTTCTTTATTACGGGAGTAGACGAGAATATCATCGATGAATACTATCATAAATTTATCCAAGTATGGTTTACACACACGGTTCATGAGATCCATGAATACAGTAGGTGCGTTAGTTTAACCAAATGGCATCACTTGTAATTCATAATGTTCGTACCTCGTTCTAAAAGCAGTCTTAGGAATATCTTTATCTCTGACTCTTAGCTGATGATAGCCTGATCTTAAGTTGATTTTTGAGTGAACACTTAAACCTTGAAGTTGGTCAAATAAGTCATCTATCCTGGGTAATGGGTAACGATTCTTTATGGTAAGTTTATTCAACTCCCGATAATCAATACACATCCTGAAAGATCCGTCTTTCTTTTTAACAAATAAGATAGGAGCTCCCCAAGGCGAAGTACTTGGTCGGATAAAACCTCTGTCTACCAACTCTTGTAGTTGGTTTGATAGTTCCTGCATTTCTGAAGGAGCTAATCTGTAAGGTGCATAGGCTACTGGTGATGCTCCTGGAATTAAGTTAATTTGGAATTCTATTTGGCGAACTGAGGGAAGGCCAGGTAGATCTTCAGGAAAAACTTCCAGAAATTCTCTGACTATTGGTATGTCTTTCAGTCGTTTTTCGTCTGACTTCTTCTCCATTACTTGGGCTACGAAAACTTGACATCCCCTGTATATATACCTTTCGGTTTTTATACAGGATATAAGGTTTAGTCGGGTTTTACTTCGATCACCTCGGATGATCAAAGTTTCACCGTCGATTGGGATGCGGACGACTTTTTTGTCACAGATAATTCTAGCATGATACTTGGATAACCAATCCATACCAATGACAACGTCGAAACTACTGAGTTTAATCGGCATAAGATCAATTTTGAAAGGTTGGTTTAACAAAATCAGGGTGCAACCCTGGATAACGGTATTAGTACCTACTAGGTTTCCATGGGCCATTTCAATGTCGTAAGTGGTATCTAATGTAATTGGTAGGATATTTAGCATAGAAGTAAGCGATATAGATACAAAGCTTTTATCTACTCCTGAATCGAATAATACTCTAGCTAGATGTTGGTTTAGAAGAAACGTACCCGTGACTACGTTCAGATCTTGGTGAGCATTCTTGTCCCTTAGCAAGTATGCTCTTCTGTGGGCATTGTTGTTTTCCTTTGAGCACTGACTTCTGTAATGCCCTTTTTCTCTACATGCATGGCAAGTTACTGACATTAGTTGCAGATTGCTTCCAGTGGCTGGTCCTTTGTTTCTGCAGTTCCTGGTCAGATGACCTACCTTGTTGCAAATCTGACATATGACAGTGCAAGGTCCTGTATAATGCAAGGTGCATTTCTTACACAGGGGAAGGCTTCCAGTATACCCACTGTTTTCAGTTGGGGCAGCAGCATAAGCCCTGAAGGTTTCCTGCCTTCTATTCTGCTGTTGGCGGTAATCATTGTTGCGGTTGCTATTGTTATGGTTGTTTTGATAGTTGTTGTTGTTGTTGGTGTTTCTGCTATCATTAAACTTTCATTTGTGATCATTGGTTCCTTGCATAGAACCACGCTTTATTATCTGATCCATCAGCCTCTAGGCTATGTTGGTAGCTTCTTCCAAAGTTTAAGGCTTTGAAGCAGTAACGGACCCCTCAATACTTTGAGGTAATCCTCCGATAAAGACTTCCATAAGCTTCTCGGTGTTTGGTACCATATTTGGACATAAGACTGCTAATTCTTGGAATCTTCTAATGTAAGTCTTAAGATCATTTCCTTTTATAGTTAGATTGTAAAATTCATCTTCCATTTTCTTGACTTCCGTTTGAGGACAATACTTATTTGTTAAGAGTCTTTTCAATTCAGTCCAGGTGATCTTGTTGGCTTGTTCTATTCTAATAGTTTGGGAGTATGCACCCCACCAAGATAAGACGTCATTGGTCAGGGTACCAGTAGCAAATGTTACTTTGTTTTCCTCGGCATAATTGCTACGAGAAAATACCAATTCAGTCCGTTCAAACCATCGAATGAGGCCAACTGCTCCTTCCATACCATTGAAGTAGAAAGGTTGACAGCTTATGAACTCTTTATAGTTTCCCCTTTTTGCTACAGGAGTTTCTCTTAGTCTGGTGTTGGTATTTTCAATATTTGCCATGTTGCATCTTGTGCTTCTAGAGCTACGGCAACGCTATCAGCAACTAGTTGCCTGATGGCAGCCTGAGTAATGGCTGGTGCTGCAGATGTTGATGTCCTTTTAGGAGGCATTCTATCAACATAAAATAACACAAAATTAGAAGGATATCACAAGTCTTTCCTTATAATGCTTAAAGTTCAAAAATAAGCATTGTTACAATAGTGATATTGAAATTATAGATACTTATTTGATATGAATTCCAACAAGCATCTGACTTATTAGATTTCTCGGGGACTAATTCATTTTCTGGGGGTTATGGTATGATTCATAATGATGAAGACGAAGATATGAGAAATTATAATATAGGATATGGGATGAATAAAACAACAAGGTATAATGGGATTATCATTGCATTATATCATGAACAACTTGCCTTTGTACTTTACATAGTCAAAATTTGACAAGTGTTGTTATTTATACCACACATCATGTGGCTAGGTTCTAACAAAAGCGATAACTAGAATCTAATCTAGTAGTCCGGTGGTCCTTCTTTGCTGTTCTTGAGTTCATAGATTGCATCCAGACGACTTTCCTTATCTGCTTGGTGACGATACTGGATATCCTCGATGATTTGTTCTAGATTAGAAATCTTGAAGCAAGCTAGAGTAATCTTTTTGTTTTGTCCCATTTGCTTCCTTTAAAGTTTAGTAATTTGAGTACGAACCTCTTGGAGTTCGGTTTCCAGATTGTCAAAATCTTGTTGTATGATCACTCGACCATTTCCAAGACCTTCTATTCTATCCTCCATGTGCTTAATGTGGTCCAGAGAGAGCTCATCTAGATGATTCAAAATTTCCTTAATTTGTTCCTCGTAACGTTCCAAACTTGTCTTATGAGAACGGTCTCCTATCTTAAATGCTTAAGGTAGGGCAGAAGTAGAGGAGGATGATCGGCTATAGCCTTGTTTCTTAGGTGGCAATAATTCCTCAGGACGAAAGAATTCTTGAGGATTAAACATTGGTGATAGTATTGGAGATGGAGGCACAATAATTGGTGGTGGAATAGGAACTTGTGGTGGAATAATAGCATCATATGCATGCATGATCTTCATATAGGGGTCATTATGAAAAACTGAAAGAGTTGGTAAAGCTATTGGAACTAACCCAGCTGAATTATTTGAAGATTCAGAAGAAGTATTTCCCGGTGAAGCTGGGAAATAGTCCGAGGAAGCCAGAATATAGTCAAGAAAGTTATAGGAAAAAACATCCTTGATATCAGAAGTAGGGTGGTTGGGAGAAGACATCATGCTGTTAACAACCCAGCGGTAAATAACATAAGTTATTTATATAATAGTATAATAGTTATGTATCTTTACATACTATTCGGGAAATGCAGTGGCACGAAGGACTTTCTTGGAAAAAGTAGTTATAGTTAAGGTTTTAACCTTGTTCTCTATAACCGTGGCTCTTGATACCAATCTGTAACACCCCCATTTTTACAAATATAGCAGCGGAAGCTAATCTGGGGTATTACTTCATAGTTCAACAGACATAATCATAGAAAACGACTCATAAAGAGACGTTTTGGAAAATTTAGTTATCATTCAATTATTCATCAGAGTTTTACAAAAAAGAGGTCCCAAAATCTAGAAACATAGAGTTTGAATGATAACAGTTTAGCCATCTTCAAGTCCGTGCCACTCCGTGCCATAAGTTGCTCAATTACCTGAGATAAACATGCTAAAAAGATCAACATAATGGTTGAGTGAAATTCATAGGTTTATGATAAATAGTTTGAATACAAGTCATCATAATCAGTGGGTTACGTTGTTATACACCCATAACAGTAATAATTGTAACGAATACAATTATCATGGAAAACAGTATTATTGCACTAAGCTCATGGCACTCAAAACTGACCAGTATATATCAATCAAACATGATATATATAAGATAATAATGGCCCCCGTGTATGTAATTGCCATATACCTATTGAATTTTCAAATATAGTGCGTTTGGTTACCTATCTGGCTAACACAACGGGATTTGTCAGTTCCAATAGGCCTATCCACAATACTTGCGTTCACGTTACGGTGATTAATGGTCCATGATGTGGGGGACTTGTGGCATAATGGGACTTAGGCAATAATATATCAGGATAGCATATAATTGGAAAAACACTTGTATTCATAGTTTATAGCATGTATCCCCCTCGCGGGTTTATGAAATATTCAAAAGATTTAAAGGCGAGGCTATGAACTCACCTTAACAGGGAAATCTGATTGATGGCAAAAGTATATCAAATGAAATGCGTCCGTATGGTAGTACGATGTTATCTACCCGGGCGGGAAAGTTCAGTATCAAATGAAATGTAAACAGCCTCGTCACGCAATCTGGGGTAATATGTCAAGTCTTAGTTTGATTGTTTATGTTTCAAAACTTCATGAAGTTTAACATACATATTGCTTTGATTTATTTATGGTAAATATCATAATTCAGAGGTCATGCAGTAAACGTTTGAGGAGCCAGGACACTTTAAATCGTAAATCCAGCAAACTCGTCAAAACGTATACTCAAATGAAACCCCTCACATGAAATTCCCTAGTAACGTGATACGATAAGATTTTAAGTTTCTTCAAAAGCTAGTCGATGATAAATTACGTTAAATATATAATATAATTGATTTATAATGCGTCGATCGACGATTAATAACGATAAATGTGTCGAGTTTTAATAAAATCGAGTCTTATAATATTTATATATATTTTTATAATTTATATAAAAATATTATATTTAATATTTTTAAGAATACAAAAATGGCAATATATACCCTTGGTTTATAAACTTTTACAAGTTTAGTCCTTTATATAATAAGTTTATATATATTAAACCTTTAACTTTGAAACTTGGCAAGATAGGTCCTTATAGTTATAACTTTAGGAATATGACATTTTTCAAATCTCCTTACGGTTTCCCCTGTTAGGGGGATCCATCACCGGAGGCAGCCTGAGACAGATTGGGTAGTACCCTAACCATTTTGTCTCTCACCTGTTTACTGACTGAGACCATGGACTTCTGTTCCTTCACATTATCCCATTAGGGATCCTACCCATGTGCCTGCGTCTCCCCTTCCGCCGCTCGCTCAGACCTGTTTGTTTGAGGAGCCATTTGTATTTGGCACTTGCACCTAGACCGCTAGGGATGTGGACACTGATGTCATTGAATCAATTATTTTTTGTCACAGCAGAACCCTTGGTTATGTTGTCCCTGACTTTGTGGAACCATTATCTTTGGTCCCCAACTAGGCCTGACAAACTATCTTGGCCTGAGGACCTTGAATAATTCTCCTTATCATGAAGATGACACCACTAATGGTGGGATTCCATGTGGAGTCACCTGTTCGGCCGATGATGCTTCTACAACAAACAGCCGATGTGGGCCGGTAGGCAGAGGGACCCTGTTCTACTAACTAGTTATCTCCACGATTGACAGGTGTATGGGATCGCATTGACTTTGGAACTGGCTACGGGAACCGACAACGTAATGTGAGGGTGCTATTTTGCACACTAGTTTCTAGAGTCAAGAAGCTCTAGAGAAAACGGTTACGCAGTTGCGGACAACACGGTTGGTGGGTAATGTCCTGCAGCGGTAGGGATGTGGGACATTTCAGGATGATGTTGACCTGATGGATTATCCCGCTTTATATGGCATCTGCCAGCTCTAGTTCATGATAAACTGCTGTTCCTTCTCGAGATGTGGAGGAACGAGAGAGAGCGAGTTCCTCTAAGGCGGTAAGCAGGGGGGTTCTGGGGCTTTTTTTTTTTTTTCGTCGGGCCAAGGACAACAGTTCGCGAAACCTGTGGTCATTCTGTTGCTTGCTGATAAAGGAAAGCTCCTCTGCCTGAGTTGGATATTCCTGCTGAGTTTGTTGCAGAGGATGCACAAGCCAGAGGAAACGTCTCTCGAAGAGCACAGGCTAGTGAGCATTGGTTCAAACAGTTACAGGCTGCGGATTTGGATCAGGAAGACTTTGCAAATTGTTTATGAACAGCGCACAAAGGAACTAGATGAAACTCATGATGGCGTATGACAGAAACAGACTGTTGAATTGATGATGCAGTTGGTTCAAATCCTTGCTTTTGGCACGAGAGTTGTTGGGAGCTGAATTATGTAACGAGGAAAACTTATTGAGCGTAATGATGCTATTAAGGAAAGAAGAAACGAGCATTGGCAGAAATTTACGTTTTAGGGCAATCATGGGTAAGACGATGAAGCAAAATGTGGTTTATACAGATGATGCGCAAACTTAGTTAAAAAATCAATGGTGTTGCAGCTCATATTGGTACTTAACAATGAAAAGAGTCAAGGCTATGAATAAAAAACATGTTGGTTTTGAAGAGTACGAGTATATTTGTAGACGCCTTGAAAAGGATCGCTTGTTGAGTGCTCAGTACAACCTGTTTCGACCCAAGCCTGCCATTACTGAGCCTCCTTCCAAGAGACAAAGGGTTGAACATGCTTCCTCCCAGCCAGATAGTGTTCCTGCTGCTACAACTCATACTGCTGATGATCCTGGAAAATAATTATTTTCTTTGCTGGTTGTTGGTAGCTCTAATCATGCTGCCTCAACTACATCTAATGGCTGGCTTTTCTTTTTATTTTTTTTGGCTGCTTATAATCCATATGCTTGGTGGTACATTTGGTGCTACAGGTATTGACTCTACTGTCCCCACTATAGCAGCTTTGGATTCTGCTGGTTCACGCCGTGAGATTGGAGTTTCACCGTTTGCAGACTCTGCTGATAGTTCTTCACCGTCCAATGTTCTGTTTGAATCCACATCAGGGGGTATTCTTGATTTTTTTTCTTGACAGTGATGAGGAAGAAAGGATTGGTATGTCACGAGTTGTTGCTGACCCTGACTCGGATGACGAAGTGTTTGCTGAGATTATCTTTCGGGGTAAGTCATATTTCATGGTGATGGGGTTGTTTAACTTTTGTGTCTTGTGGACAAGCTTCCTGATGATGAGATTGTTGACCCACGGGTAAAGGTTGAAACCATTCATGAATCTGCCGCTTCTCCTCCTCGGTACGTCGTTAAAACATCTTTGGGTGCGTAGTGATGACTTACTATGGGATAAATTGTTGAGGACTTGTTAAGCTCTGAGAGTGAGAGTGATGATGACATGGCAAATTATATTCCCCCTCTTCCGTATGGTGGATTTAAAGATTGGGAGATTGTAAGTTGTCCGCTTCGTAATATTTCTTATCATGTTTACCATCAGGACAACAGGCGGAAAAAGTGCTTCACGTACTTGAAAGAGTTGCTATCTCATGTCTATCGTGAGGATCTCCTTCTTTTGCGTGTCGAAGGGATTAATGGTACTTTCGACAAACCCCATATGTGGTTTGTTGGCATTAGATCATCTGGTGGGATGTAAATATGTTGTGTCAATCAATTCATTCTGTTGACGTGGACGATACTTTTGGCGCACCAAGATGATTGGATTGTGAGTAGCTGGAAATAGTGTATCTAAGAGCTCTGTTTCATGTCCTGGATTTGGACATATGGAAGACTGGTGAATATGTTGTGGACAAGGGTCTATCCTATCGGGCAACAACCTGGTCTGGATCGTATGTTACGTCACAAGCTCACCGTTCCACCCTTCATATTGTCGGATTTTTTGTTGATGGGAATGGTATGTTCAGACAGGTCCAGAAGGGCTTACGGACAAGCTATGAGTGTCTTTGAATCTTGATCTATGTAGTGTTTCTGAGTTCTTGTTTGTTGTTACTTTAATAGTTTCGTTAGTTTATTTAAAAAAAATAAAAATAAATAAAAAAATTTAGTGTTGCATAATTTTGGTGTTAGTGCTTGCACTGCACGACAAATGGTTTTCAGCTCACCATGGCTAACACCCAAGAAAGAGTCTGGCTCACCTTTGCAAACGGCTTTGGTGTGTTTCTCAAATCCGTTGATAGCTGTAAGGGTTTGCTAAAAATCCTACGGCCTTCATTCACCATGTTCTTGTAACAAAGAGTGGCTATTAGTCCAAGAGGGTACGGCTCTTGATAAAGACTTTTCTTCATATCCGGTTGATGGTTGCCAGGTTACCCAAAACTGGATGGTTATCACTTTCCATATTCTTTGGATGAAAAGTGTTCAGTCCATAACAAAGGCTCATGTAAAGGGACATTTCTCAAATCTGTGATAGTTGACATTTTACTAAAAATTTGTATGGTCTATCGACTCACATATTACTCTGTGTTATGAAGAGTTGGCTAGGTCATGAGCAATCGGCTTACAGCGTAAAGACGTGTCAACTCCGTTGTAGGCTGTGATGTTTGCCAAAAACTGTTAGGGTATTCCAATTCACCCTTGATTCATGTTCTGAGAAATTGGACTGGTTTTTGTTACACCAGGGTGTTTGTTTTCACCAAAGTATCAACTAGCCCAAGAGTGAGTAGCTACTTGGTAAAGGCTTATCAAATCTACTTATGTTGCTGCAAAGACTGGAAGCTGCTGTTCTTTGTTTTGCTGACTTATTGATTCTGCTGTTCATCGAGTTCTGTGGTTCACATTTGATGCTGCCTCGTGGCTTCTATGTTTCTGCTGTTGTATTATTGCTGCTAGTTTACATTGTATCTGCTGGTATTTGTGTAGCTGCTGGTTCGTCTTTTCTTGCTGTCTTCATCAATATTTACTGAATACTTTGTTTCTGCTGCTACTCAATCCTCTTGCTTCGAGATGATCTATCTTTATCTAGAAACTTGGAATTAACGGAGTCAAAACCAAGTTTAGGGGAGGATTGTTGGGAATTATTAAAAATGACTAAGTGTCATTTTTGCTGTTAGAGATGTTCGTTTCTGCTGATGGAATTAAAGTAGTGTTCTTGCTGATTATGTTCCTGCTAGTCATGTTCTCATTTCTGCTGACAGATATAGAATCTGTTGATCTTATTTATAGACGTGATTATTGTATGCAGGAATTATAGTTATATTCTAGAGTTATCTCATGAAGATAGGAATGAGATATATTAGGAAGAGATTAATGTATATCTCTTACGCGTTTTTAGTTATCTTGTTTAGCAATTTAGGGTTTCTTCTCTATAAAAGAAACCTTTAGCATTAGGGTTTTGTACTGATTACGCATTACACAAACAGTTTATTATCAATAGAGAGATCCATAGAGGATCATTGTTTATATTTGTTCTTCTTTATACTGCATTCTTTAGTTTCTGCCTAAACAATTGTTAGAGTCTCTCACGTATATACTTGTGATTACATAAGTACTATACAACCACAAAGGCTAGAAGATCTATCTAGTTCTAGATCCTAACAACTAGTTTATTAATAGTTTTAAAATTTACATGATCTAGCCTCCTATGCCATATCATTGATTCATCAAGTGTGGCCTTTGCAACAAGACAAGTTAAACACTCTTTAGGAATAATATTCTTCATATCAACACTGTACATATTGTTCTTTCTAGGAACTTTAAGTAAAACCTGACTTTCATCAGCTAACTTAAAGTCAGGAGGCCGAACAAAACATCTAGTGTTAGTCAAAAGAACACTGGTCTTTTTGTCACACATCTGTGAAACACTAAAAAGCTTAAACTGTAACTCCTTGACAAAGTACACATCCTCAAAATCAAGCTTACCAGTTTTAAGAGTTCCTTTATTAGTAATTTTCCCTCCTTTGGCCCCTCCCCCAAAGGTAACATATTCTCCATCAAATTCCTTAAAGTCTGAGCATCCACTGTCAACATAGCCTTGAACTTCTTTTTATGGATGACCCTATATATAAAAATATGGAAATTAGTTTCCTTTGGGGATCCAAGCCATCACTGACTTGGATCTGCCTTGTGCATCAACATAATTATGTATTTTCAAAGTAATTAATGCACTATTAAGTTTGGTAGGTATCCAAACCCAACATGTTGAGGCCTTAACAGCATTAACCTAGTTTGCCCTCACAGCATTAACTACTGCTGAATTTGGCATAGCAGTATAAAATTTTCCCTTAGCAGTATTAACTTTTTGGCTAGAATTTTTGTTAGTCAATGCTGTTCTTATTTGATAGGGCCTCTTTATAGTTGATTATGCTGATTTAGAAAAATGTAACATTGGTCTAGCAGTATAAACTATAGTTTTGGGATGAGCAGTAGTAACAGGCCTAGCAGTATTAACTGCTTTTAGGCCAGTTTTCATTAAAACTGCTCTTGGAACCATGTTCCTGTGAGCACTAGGGTGAGTCTTTTTAGCAGAATAATTGTAATTTACCCTTGTATTATTATTCCCAAATTCCACCCTTTCCCTTCGATGGTAATTGCAGTGAGCCTGCACATGGTCAAAACTTCTACAGACAAAACAAGCTTTATTGTACATCACAAAGTTACTTCCTAGCTATTGGGACTTCTGATTATTCTAGTTTCTTTGATTTCCTTTAGGACTTTGTGACTTGTACATTTCAGCATAGTTAACTAGTTTCCTAACTGGTTTTTCTTGTTGTTTAGGTCTAACAAATTATATCTTAGTAACAGTAGGAAAAACAGTTTTCTTCTCTAACTTATCATCCGAAACTAACTTCTCAACCATTAGGGCATCAAGAGATTCCCTAACCTCATTAGAAGTATCTTTACTGACATTCTTACTAGTCATAGGTCCATAGCCTTCAAACTCAGGCTGTTGGAACTCTTCTAGACCAGAGTTAGACAAATCAAGGTTTGGGGAACCCTGTAGGAGGAGGTGGAACAGCATTATAGCTTACAAATCCTAGACCCTTTATGCTTTTGTCAGGTATCTGACTCCCTATTAATTTGTCTAGACTCTTAAAAGCATTATCAAAATTTTCAATTTTAAGTTGATTGCTTTCTTTTTCTTGCTTAAGCTTTTTAACTCACTTTTAAGCATGCTAAGTTCTGAGTCTTTATATGAGATATATCTTTTAAGAACATCAAGTTTGATAGAACCTAATAACTTGATAGGTTCTTTGATCCTTTATAGCTCGAGGTTGTTGTAACACCCCCAAAATCACAACGCAGCGGAATACCACTTTGGGGTGCTACTTCATAGTATAAAGTACAA
Source organism: Tanacetum coccineum (assembly GCA_026074375.1). Classification (NCBI taxonomy): domain Eukaryota; kingdom Viridiplantae; phylum Streptophyta; class Magnoliopsida; order Asterales; family Asteraceae; genus Tanacetum; species Tanacetum coccineum. The sequence continues at coordinate 159 of BQNB010050839.1, read as the reverse complement.
GTTACAGAAAACGACCTCAAAAGAGACGTTTAATAAAATGTTGCATTCGATTTAAATAAATCAGAGTAAATTTAGGTCCCAACAATTTATAATTTAACAAAATTTCATGAGTTCAAACGTGACTCATTTGTATAATAAAAGAAAACATTTATCGAATGT
>BQNB010050838.1:0-41307 GCA_026074375.1 Tanacetum coccineum | reverse complement strand
AATATTTTTCTTTTTCTTAAAATTTTCTTTTACCCTATCTTAGGTTTAGAAATTTAGTTTTCATTTTTAGGAGTTAATTTTAGTATATTTGCTTATTTGTCGCGTTTTATTTATTTCCCGTTAATTGTTAAGTGTTTAATTGCTTTTAATTGTTGCTTTTATTTAGTAGTTATAGATACTCAAAAATATCCTTTCTCTTATTCAAATCATAATCCGAGCTAAAACGAGGTTTCAATTTCGCAAGTCGTTAGGGAAACGACCCGGGTGATCATTCTTCCCGGTTAAATATACGTATTATATATTATATATATCTTTTAGAGTGAGCTTTTCTTAAGGGAGACTTTAGGAAAGTTCTTAATTACTCTTTTGGAATATTATATTGTATATTTTATAGCGTATATAAAACTTCACCATCAATTAGTCTGAGCATGTGGCTTTGTGTTAACAGGTGTCCACATAACATTTGGTTGTGACTCAAACCATTTTTGCCATAATCTACTTGTCCAAATCTTGTTTAGCATGAATGGGCTTAATGGTTTATCACACATGTTTCTTTTATTTTTCTTAAACGCACTAGAAACCTTATCTCTAGCTTTTGATGCACTTGCTTCATCAATCTTAGATTTGGAAGCTACAGAAGTAGTATCTAAAGTCTTAGATTGTGTTGCTTTCTCAGAAAACCTAGTCTTAGGAGCTATCAAAGTAGTTTCAGAAGATTTTGTATCCTAGAATTAATAGAGAAGGTTCTACGAGCATTCGAACGCACATTCAATTTATGCTTAGCAACACATTTATCATGACAAGAAATAAGCATATTTTGCATACAAGAAACACATAACAAAGTTTTCGCTTTAGAAGCGTTTGCAACAGCAACATCAATTACATTCTCATTGTTTGATACATCTTTAGCAAATGTATTATCTATCTACTCTTTGGTCTTGTAACACTGGATGTAGCATTCATTCCTGTAGAAGATAACACATTCTTAGACTTGTTTGTTTGTGATTCTTGTTGTGTGACAACTCTGTACATTCCAGGGCTAATGACATTTGTGTTTTGATGTGTCCCTGTTTGTTTGGTATGTGAAGTCTGTAAAGTGACTGGTTTTGACTCAACATGGTTCTCTTTTGTTTTTAAAACAACCGTCTGCTTTTGAAAAGCATTTTTAATTAAAGGTGTGACACAAATAAAAGATTGAGAACCATGTGTTTTGTCAAACTTAGTATTCACAGACTTACCATGTTCACCATTTTTCATCCTAGCTTTCAACTCAGATATGGTAACTAAAAGATTCTGATTCTCAGCACGAATAGCACCATATGCATAAGTTTTCTCAGAGACATGAGCAATTAACTCATCCATTTCCTTTTGAGTTTGAGACCGTGTCTTTTTGATTGAATCGAAAAGCTTTTTATATTCCATTTTGGCATTATCTCTTTCTTTTATCAAAGATTGTACTTTAAAATCCAAAGACACGTTCTCATCCTCAAGTTTCTGTATTCTAGAAATCCAAGAGAAATCAAGAGGTTTTGAGTTTTTATTTTTCGAAGAATCCCATTTTTGTTTTTCTTTTTCATGTTGCAGTTTTAACTCAAAATCAACACTTTGTGTTTCACATCTTTGAACAGCTTTCTCAAGAATTTTTATTCTTGCTCTCAAACCCTCTTGAATCTCTAAAGATTTCTTTTTGACTTGTTCAAGTTCATCATGTAAGGACTCATCAACACATTCATGATTTAAACAGCATACAGTTAGCTCAATATCAATGTTGAGGATGCTTCCAAAAGTTGATACTTTCAAACGAAATCACTTTGCTTTCAATCTCACAAGATAAACATCATTTTGCTCCAAACGCATACTGAAGAGGGGCAGAGGACGTTTTATAACGAGCGCCTTTGAGAAATAGATTCTGAAAGCCATCAAAGTAATCCAATAATTCATTATAAGAAGTGGTTTATAACTGATCTCGACAAAAACATTAGGAGTCATCACATTCATGTATGTATAAAACATACGTTGTGCCCTTTTATCCTGTTCTGTTTTATCAACAAAACAATTTTTTCCCCCCCCCCCAAACCCAACTTGTTGTATGTTTAATAACCCATTGATCAAAGTAATCACTTGCATTGTTTTTGTTTCCAGAATCTTAACAAAGGGAATATAAGAAGATAAGGACATGTTTGTTCAACAAATGATTCTTTTTGAGGAACAAAATCATTATAAAGTGCATTTAATTGTTTGTAATCAATTGTCCAACAATTTTGTTTGTTCGCAACAACAATTGGATTATTCATTTTTGCATTCATTTTCTGTTGACTTTTGAAAGCCTCCTCTAGAGTTTCCTCAGAATCTCTAACATTCAAAGGAATTTCTATATTACCCGTCCTTGATGCAACATATAACTTTGGACATTCTGAAATTGCTTGTCTGAGTGTATAAGGATTCGGATACCCCAAACCATGTTTTAATTGTTGATCATAAACAGACAGTGGTTTTGGACCGAGCATAAACATTGCTTGTAAAGAATTACCAATTTTCAAAAACATGTCAACATTCTTTTTCAGTTTTTCCTCAAGATCAAGAATAGTATCCATATACTTAATTCTCGTTTCCACTCATTTTTCCTTTTTAAAATTAACTGTTGCTTGTTTTTTTTTTTTTTTTTTTTTTGGAAAAATTCCTCATTTTTCTGTTGAAAGTTTGACTCTCTTGACCTCATACTCATCTCGTGTTTTTCAAGATCTCGAATAATCCTTCTCGATCAAGATACTATTGAGAGTCAGCTTGTTTTTGTAAACTTTAGCCCCTTCATCAAGCTTACAAGACTATTCTTTAGAAAATTGTTATCCTTGGTTATGTTATCCAAACTACCCGATTGCCTATTCCTATACTATGGTCTAATCCTGACACTGGAGTCTCTCAGTCCATCATTTTGTGTTTAGACCTTCTGAGCAAAATCGTCTGTTGTTTTGCAAGCTTCAGCATATTGCATTCCCTAGCAATGGTTTCTAATGCACACAGATCATAAACATGTGTATCTTTTTCAACACTGCCACTATTAACATTTCCTTTGACAGAATCAAATTGAATATTGCTATTAATTTGATCATCATCAATGGTACTGTTAATAATTTTAGTATGAGTTGGATACATTTGTTCATCATTCTCATTGATGGATGAAGATTGTACCTCACTTACAAATGCAGACTCATAGCTTGGCTCATCATCAGAATTTTGATCAGCTGGTTGAATTCTGGCCATTAAGCATATGTTTGCACTAAGTTCTTCAATTTCTTCCATCCTTGAAGCATCAGCAAAGAGAAAATCATTCTGCTCATCCGTAAGAATTCCACCGGCTTCATCCTGTTTTGCCAACAACATTTGCTCCATGAAATACTTCGAATCACGAACCCTTGGCTTGGGACAATTCCTCGCATAATGTCCTTTTCCACCGCAGTTATAGCATTGACCCGTTGAAGTATTGCCTGGAGTCGGAGTTTGAACAATCCTTTGAACATTTGCAGTCTCATTTGTAGCATTCATTCCCTCAACAACTTCTCCTTGAACATAAGCTCTTCTATTATTTCTTCCAACATTACCAGAATTTTTGCTCTGAATATTCTGTCACCTTGAACGACTGCTTGATTTCTGGTATTAGACGAAGCACGAAGACGATTGTTTGTTGGATTAGAGAATTTATGAGTAATCATTGGCGATAACAACATAGCAAGCAGATGCTAAGGGATCTTCAGAAATGATTGTGAACATCATTCCTCTCTAACTCTTTCATCATCATCAACTACGATGGAGGATGTGTCACATAATAAGAATAGGTGTTTCTGGAAGGATGAACCATGTGTGCGTACTAGCGCCAAAGGATCAGAGACTTTTTCTAACTTCTTTGCCTTGAAGTGATTAACAAATTCTCAAATTGCGAAGAGAATAAAAAAGATCATCAAACGAATCAACTGTCAATTTCTTAGCCAAAACGAACTGAGTCACAGATCAACCATTTCTAGTTGCAACTATTCAAAAACATTTGTGTTAATGAAACAGTTGGAAAACTTCATTTGTTTCGTTCCAAATCATTCATTAACTAACAACAACGAATGTAAGACAGAAACTAGTGACTCTCCCTGGTCAAAAACAACAAATTTTTGATCAAACTCGTTTGTAAACCAAGCTCTCCTGTCAAACTTGATTTTGTATAGTTTCCCCTCATCAAACGTCTAACACGATCCCGACATTCCTTGGCCTCTACAAGATCCACAGAATTGTAAATCTCATTAGGAATAGAAAGAAGAATCATATTCGAGAGTTCATTTCCGCATTAACATAGTTATAATAAGTCATACTCTTGAAGATCGGCCCTACATCATTGCAACCTGGTAATGCTGAACCTGTAGTTTGATGTTCCTAAACACATAAGGGCTCATCCTCTCTGTGCATTGAGAAAGCCATTACTGGTCTTTTCACCTACTATCGACTTAAGAAATTGTTTGCGATAACTCTACTCTCACCCAAGGTATGTAACATACCGTCCTTATCAAGCATGCACAGATGGCCTAGTCTCCAAAACCATGCTCAGCAAGCTGAGATTGTTGTTTATGTTTTAACGCGCACTCGTACACACATGTCTTAAGCTTTAACAGATGGATCTTTTCTAGAAACGAACACTATGAGTGAGATTTTGTTAGAAAATAACTCAACCTACTGTAAACAGTATACATAATACAGTAACACTGTTTACACTGACTACACACTAATCAGAAAAACGAATACCCCTTCCTCGACCTAGTACACTATCAAACTCGGACATCTTTAAATACTAACTCGGTAACACAAAAACTACTAAATATTCGTAACTCACTCATTCTCATTATAAACTCGGTAAACCTAATTGTTAAAATCCAACAAATAATCACAAATTTCTTAATACCCACATAATTCGATTACCTCGAATTTTACATGATGATTAGATAATCCAAATGTTCTAACAAACTCAAATCTATCGATAGACACTCAATTTGACTCAGTTTAAGTAAACATCACACACAGAACACATCCGATTTGTAAACTCTTCAAAACAACATCAACACAGAAAAACCCTTAAAATGAAAGTGTACACTGACTTGAAAGACATTTTTTTTACCCGAGTTTTTGCTTAGTAGAAATTCCCTATACACAATCGATAAACAAACCGAATTTGTGAATTGACATACTCGATAAAACCAAGTTTTAATATCGAATTCCTAATAAACGACTTTTGATAGAACCAAAGATCGAATATATCTATTACACTTAATTTTCTTACTGAAATAGCCAAATTTACAAGAAAAAATATTCTGAAACTCAAAATTACTCTACCGAGAATGCCATGCTTCTACCGAAAATCAAAACCACGCTTTCCGATAACGAAGTGAACAGTTCCGAGATCACAATATCATCCAAAAACTCGAAATCACATTCAAAAACAATCTTGAAACCTCACTAGCACCTACCGAATTCGGAATCCTTCATTTCTTGATTCTCGGTTGAACAAAAACACGCACAAATCACGCACTCTACTTCTCTATTGGCGATTGATACCACTTGATAGGTCACATGAATCTTGAATCAATCATATCAACATGCAAGATTAGAGAGAATGAGAGCAAGTGAAGGAAATTTCAAATATTAATATGTGGGAGGGAGAATTAAGAGTTGGTTTACAGAAATCATTACCCTCTAATGAAGATTAGAGGGCTATTTATAGGCAAAGGAAGGGAGGCTTCCCTTCCTTATTTTCTAACTTGACAATACTAGTCCCTAGACTTTGGATATTATGCTATTTCTTACTTAAAGCATAATAAACCTTATTACAAGCTATATTAAACTAAACAAAATAAAGTCTAATATCAAAATATAATAAAACTACATAATCGACACTTTTCATAAACCTAACAGGAGGGCTACTTTGTTTTCACCCTTTATCCATACATTTCTTTTTCATTCTTCAACCCCTTCAATGCTTACCAAGACGTCATTACTAACACCTTGTTGTGATTGTTCCAGTGTTAGCTCAATCTTAGTCGGCATTCTTCCCTTATTCTCATTCATCTCCAATCATACCTAAGGACTTCTAATTCTATCTATGGAATGTCCTTGGGTAGATTCCTCCGATTCTGGTTGGATCATAGGACTTATACCTAACCTTAACCACCTTGTGACTTCATCGTCGTTGTAAGATTAATTGGTTGTTGGGTATAGAGATCGAACCATAAAACCATTTTCTAACATTGTTTCATATGTATCAAAGGTTTTTATTTTGAAATACTCCCCCTACACATGTGCTCGAGATTTGAAATTGTTTTGCACATGAAGGAAAGAGTTGCACTTAGAGTCTTTAAAGAACACATTCTTTTATATCACATTTTAATCACATTTTTTCCCTTATTTAAAATAATAAATCTTTTAGTATTTGAAATACCAATTGATTAAAATTTATGACATGAAAAATTCCATAGGGAGAAAAGTTATACTATGATATTGCATGAATTCATTTTTCTGATAGCTCCCCTTCAACACAGTATGTGGATACGACAAATTTCTAAACCTGACATTTGAAGTGTTCGTTGTGTGTGTGTTAATTTAATGAAAGTTAAGTTTTTTTAATTTATATTTTGCCGACTTAACCAAAAAAACAACATCTTTAACGGGCAAGGGGGGGGGGGGGGGGGGGGGGGGGGGGGGGGGGGGGGGGGGGGGGGGGGGGGGGGGGAAAAACAACACTTTAACGGGCAGTGTACCCGGTCGGTGGTAGATTCGTGGTAAGTAGGGTGTCGAACACTTGAAGCGAGGTTAAATCTCTCAATTTATTAATATTTTGGTTTACTAATCTAAGTTAATTCTAATCTAAGTCAAACCTATGCTAATCCTATGTTAGTTCTAATTCTAATTCTAACAGGTAAAAGGGGGGTTTCAGCCTGAGAGACTGGCACGGGTTTGGTGGTGACTACAATCAATTCAAGACACTTTAACCCACGCAAGCAAATTAACAGAAGATAAAAGAGCGGTCAAGCCTTATGATAGAAAACTGTATTAGCCATCATTAATCCGATTAGAAGTTGGTTTGTTTATTCAGTGCAATGATTACTTATCTCGAGGTGGCATATCATTCTTAAGACTTAGGCGGGACTTCTTCCTAAGACCTAGACACATTAATTCTGTCACAATTAAAGCATCCGCATAAAGCATCCTTATTTGCTGATTATAATCTATCTTAGGGATTAAAGCAATGGTGATCTTGTTAAACCCTAGCTCATAGAGACTTTACCCACTTACTGCTTAACGGCGATTCATACACTAGTAGTCCACTAACCAAGTCTTTACCAATTAACTAGAACGTACTCGTTGATCCCAAGGGTCACCTACCGGTCCAACTAAGCTCACAATCTAAAGGCATAGATAGGTCGTTAATTGTGATCCTATTGGTCTAGATGTATAAATTACTATATGGAGAGCTATCCCGGCATCTAGATTACTTGGTCCGTATCACTAGATCCAGTTGAATGATAGGTCTCATATTAAAGCACATAAACAAGTATAAATTAATAAACATAAACAAGCATACAATGATAAATTAAGCAATCGAGATATAAACAAAACCAAACATTCAAATCTTTATAATAAAGGCTAATACCCAAAGGTATTAGCCTTCAAACATCATAATTAATACAAGAGTAATGGCTTAGCCAAGGTAAACTAACCGAGTTAACGAATGATACCAAAAACTGAACGATTACAAAAGTATAAGAAATTACACGTTGTCTCCTATGGATTGGAATGCGTTACGAGACCTCTTCTGCTCTTTTTCTCCTCTGAAAATCGACTTTTGTGGTTTAGGTATCGAGAATATGATTTAGCACACTTAAAACTTGTTTTTGAGTTTTCTATTTATAGGGTCTAAAGTCGGTGCGATACGACGTATCGAATGGGTTCGATACGACGTATCGGGAGTTTCTTGGAGTAAGGACCACGTTTGATATCTTCCAGAATATTTACATACTATATCTCCAATACGACGTATTGGTCTTCTTTGGATATAGCGTATTGATCATATTTCCTTCGTGGTCTTTGGTGAGTGCAGGCACAGATACGTCGTATCTTCCTTGATGGATATGGCATATTGGTTGTCAGAACAGTAATCTTCAAAATATCTTCTTTTGAGCTCCAAAATGCATGCCGTTTAATCAATCTTCACCAAGTACTCCATAATAACTGCAATTCTCAAATACAAATGATTAAGTAACATTTTTTTTCAATAATTATACAAAATGGGGTTAATTTCATGGGATAAATGATGCTATAAAATAGACATTATTTGATGTCATGAAATATCCCCCCACTTGAATCCTACTTGTCCTCAAGTAGCCTTTACTGCTAGTTGATCACCATGCCCTTGCATCCCCGCTAGTCATGAAAATAGCATATACCAATGCTCTTGGAGTCGCAACTCTGATATGTTACTTACGCACCTAAAAGGCTGATGACATCAAATAACATCTATTTTATAGCATCATTATCCCAAGTATTAACCCATCAAAAGCGCGCATTCGAGCATTAAAAACAAAGATATTTTGAAGATTAAGATTCTACTACCAATACCAGTATCCATGCAAGAAGATACTCATATCTGTGCCTGCACTCACCAAAGACCACAAAGAAAACAAGCTCAATACGCCGTATCCAGAGAAGACCAATATGTCGTATTGAAGATATAGTATGTGTAGATTCTGGAAGATAACAAGCGTGTGCCTACTCCCAAGAAACCCCCAATACGCCTATCCAATCCCCCTGGATAACCGTATCGAACTGACTTCAACAATATAAATAAAAACTCCAAAAACGAGTTTTAAGTGTGCAGAATCCATATTTCTCGATACCTAAACCACGAAAAGGTCATTTTTCAGAGGAGAAAAAAAAAAAAAGAGCATAAGAGGTCTTGCAACGCATTCCAATCCATAGAAGACAACGTGTAATTTCATATACTTTTGTAATCATTTAGTTTTTGGTATCATTCGTTAACTTCGGTTAGTTTACCTTCGGCTAAAAACAAATACTCCCTGTATGAATTATGATGTTGAAGGCAATACCTTCATATAAGCCATTATTTTAAAGATCTGAATGTTCGGTTTTGTATATATCTTATTTGCCACATTTATCATGAATGGTTATTTATGTTATCAATAAAACTGTTTAGGTTCTTTTTGTATGCACCTATCATTCAAACTAATCTAGTGATACAGACAAGTAATCTAGATGCTAGGATACTCCCATATAGTAATTTTATAACATCTAGAATCATAGGACTATAAATATTTCCTTCTAAAATCATGCTAATGATATAGCTACGCTTCTGACTTAACAAGATACAGAAATTGCCTTTGGTTTATTGAACTGTTGACTAGAAGGTGAAATCTAGATAATTTCAACAAATAATGTTCTGATTCCATGATAGTTGGACAAGAGACTACTAGTGTATTAAATTACCATTAAGCATAAGTGGGAAAGTCTATATGACTAGGGTTAAACAAATCATAATTCTTTAATCCCTAATAAGATTATAATCAGCAAATAAGATCTTTTATAAGTTGCTTTAATTATGACAGAATTAATGTGTCTATGTCTTAGGATGAAGTCCTACCTAAGTCTAAGAATGATATACCTCTTCGAGATAAGTAATCATTGCACTCAATAAACAAACCAACTTCTAATCAAATTAATGATGGCTAATACAGTTTTCTATCATAAGGCTTGACCGCACCTTCAATCATTTGTAATTTGCTTGTGGGTTAAATGATGAATTAATTGTAGTCACCAACCAAACCTATGCCAGTCTCTTAGGTTGAAGCCCTCCTTTAAACCTTTTAGAATTAGATTAGAACTAACCATAGGAAGCATAGTTGACTTAGGTTAAATTAACTTAGATTGATAACCAAAATATAAATAAATTGAAGATTAACCTTAGCTTCAAGTGTTCGACACTCCCTACTTACCACGAATCTACCACCAGCCAGGTACACTGCCATTAAGAGTGTGTTTTTTGTTAATTGGCAAAATATAAATTTAAAACTTGAATCATAAAAATATACACCATACAACGACACATTAAGTTTTTGGCGCCGCTGCCGGGGAGTGAAATTTAATCTTGATTTTGTATTATATTTTGATTTTAACAATAATCTAACCCGTAGATAGAGGTTAATTAATTAGTGTAATTCTTGTATATTTTCTGTATATTGTTGTTAATTGTTTGCTTGTATATTTGTATGTTTAATTTAATTGTTTTCGTAATATACTGCGTATCTACTTCCATTGGATATGGCGTATCCAACTTTCTGTCCAATACAACGTATTCATTTAATCAATTAATACGGCGTATTCACTTCTATTGAATCGCATAACAAACATACTTAACCGAAACAACCTTATTTTTCATATTTTTGGATTTCCATCTACAAAAAATTCTTCTTCTTTAGAGCAAATCCTGCGATTTTTTTACCTGTGCACAGACATACCTATCAAAGCAGTCGATTGAAGGAAGATATGGCAAAAAAGAAAGAGACAAGTATGAAAACATTGCCCTAATGACAAAACATATAATTATTACAGATTACAATGTATTACAGTAATGGAAAAATACCTATGACTAAAAGAAAATCCTTGGATTGAATCTCACATAATGCTTTTTGTGGAACAAATGGGAAAGACCATTGACATATTGAATACTTACCTAAAAAATTATTGACCCAATCAAATTTACCCAATGTAAAAACATGATAAACTAAGAGTGTGTTTTCCACAATCTCCTTGGTTGGAGGTGCAAGAGAATGTTTGATAAAACCAAAAATCAATCACTTGTTAGTCGACAAAACTGCAAATTTTTTTTGAAAATACTACCCGCCTTCTTGCATCGAGGGAAATAACACTTCTATGATATAATGGGACCCAGCTAATCCAAGATTCGAAGAATGGCTGGCTATAAAGTTCGTAAACTATAAAATGATGGATATATTCACTAAGGGAGCTTTGTAGGATTACTAGAAAATAGGTGGTGATGAAATTGAGGTATCTGATGATGAATCTTCTGATCTTGAAGAATACTTGAGTGATAAGGAAGAAACTGCCAAAATTTTTAAGATAGAAACTGATGTTTTTACAACGAGACACCTCTTTTGCTTGGCATTTAATGAATTTAATTACCTTCTCAAAGTAGATCTAGACTTACTTACAAAGGATATTATGGTTAAATACATATGAAGGATTACTAAGATGATTGGATCTAACGCATGGAACGAGAATTACCATGTGTATATGAAAAGAGTCACGTAGGCTTGATAATGAAAATGAAAGGAATCAAACCAGTTCAAACATACACGTAAGCCTTTCCTCTATAAAACTATGTTTCTAATAGCCAAAACCTTGTTTAAAAAAAAAAAAAAAAGTTGGAGAGAGGAAGGTTATGAATTGGAGGAAATTTCCCCAAGCTAACCAAATGGAAACCGCTCCATTACCCAAACCTAGAATGGTACGAGGCTCTTGAGAGAGCGAACTAATAAGATGAAGCTTTACGAAATAAAGCTGAGATGAGGCTGATCATGAAATGAATCAATGCAATGATAGTTGAAAAGATTGGAAGACCATAATTACTACCACGATTTAAGATGAAGGAATATAAAAAACAAAACTCATAAAGAAAGACACGGATTATGTGGTATCGAAACTCGTGAGGTGCTGGTTTACCAAATAAAAAGATACAAGATGATCAAATATTCGTTCAAAGATGAAGAAGAATATGTTGCTGTAAAAGAAGACGAATACAACGATCTTACAATCACAAGTGAAGAGGCTCCGAGCTACATTAAATAAATCTTTTGGATAATGGAAAATTAGGAGGATGGTTACCGCACCGATTGAGAAGCTGAAGAAAAAGTTTAACCTTAAAACTTCACTTGTAAATACAAAAGTGCTTCCCGGGAGACAACCCAAATGTATTTAAGATTTAGCGAGTCAGTCTTCCAACAACAATACGACGTATCCGCTCCATACCATAACGCGTATTGATTTCCTGGATGTTACCAGTCTTTACTTTTATGCACTTTAAAAACATATTGTCAGTTCTTCTATCAATGAACGGCGATTCATGCACATGATAAGGCGTATTCAACCAAAACTAACGTCCGTTATTTAGTTTGTTATTTAGTTTAAATTAAACCGTAGGTACCAAATATGAATATGCACTTGATTTTCCTTTATATTATACAGGACCTCGTGCAAAGAAATACGACAATAATTAGTGGAGAATTTACAAATATGGAGATCTTGAAGTGTTGGAGTCTTGAAACTTCAAGGCGGCTGTTCAACATAATCTTGCTCAATTAAAATCAACATGGAGAATCTACCGAGCAAATATCAGGGGAGTTTCTCATTCTAATTGTTTTTAATTCTCGTATTTAATGAATTATATATACAACGAGAACATTGTATAAATCAAGTAGGGGATGAATTAGAATGTTTACTTGTCCTATTTTTCATAATAAAAAACTTAAATTATGCTCAAATTTAAAAAAAATTCAAGCATACTTTTGTGAAATTACATGATACATAACCATTGCATACAATACCCTTTTAGATTAATGTAAGGATTTAAACCCTATCCAGTTCCAAATGTTTACCAGCAAATTCCACAAAATATGAAGTATGCCGTGGATGATGTAGAATTTAGATCTTGGCTTGGAAATCAATTCGAGACCGAAAGTGATAAGTACTATGGATTTTAGATGAGTAACTGTTTAAATTGATAAATTTTAGGATTACACCCAACGCCTTTTACATGTTTTCTTATTAGTTTTAACTCAACCCCATATAACCCATTGTTTACTTTCACATTAAGAGTAAATACCCCTAAAACAAACCCTTGAGCCAAGTCCTTTAGGAACCTACACCAATTATTTGTTCGTTACACCTTTACACCATTAGCCACCCCCATAGATTAAGTTTCTTTTTTTTTTTTTTTTTTTATACAGTTGCTAGATAAAAGTGTAAAGTTTGTATTTCTCATCTGTGTCTATTTGGTACGGTTGAAGAAATTCACACATCGCATGGAATGTATATTATAGTCAAATCTCATATATTATTTTACCATCGTAATTAATGGTACGTTCGAAGAATGAAGAATTATCGAAGGAATTATCCGGAATTATTATGATCGTGAAGATGGTGAAACTACACCGAGTTTCGTAGTATAGTGTAATTAAAAAAATTGAAAAAATTAAGAAAAATCGCAACAAAAAAGAGACGGAAAGTTTGAAGATAATCGTTTCGCAACTACCGAAGGAATTACAAACAAGGATCAAATATTCTTAACACAAATCGACATTAAGATATTATATAAAGTGAAGAATCGCCCACTAGCCTTGTAAAGGATGTAAAGTAATGGATGTTTGGGAAGTTAGACCGTACGTAACACCAACTTAGTTGTTTTTTTTGATCTATACAAGACGTATAAATAGTTGTGTCTTTATCATGAAGCGGTCAGAAAAAGTGCTAGCAACTATATTTTAGAACTTAACTATTGTTTTGTAATTTTTATTTAACATAATTTATTTCCCTTTCCCTAACCCATTAACCATGGTTTTTTACGCAAATGAGATTAATCGAAGTGCATGACTATCGTCAATACGACCATGTTATGCATGTCCTCATTGCCTTAGTTGGTTTTTACTATTAGGTAAAAGTTAGAAGATCCATACCCTATATTACTCTACTATTCCTACTCTTTAGCTATTCGAGTGGGAGTAACAGTCAACAATGTCTATCCATCTTACGGTGTGTATGTGTGTCCTTTGTTCCCTCCTGAATAATTGGTATCGATAAAGATTAGTTAAGTAATCAACCCTATCCCTTATCATTACAAACCATATTTACCTTTATAAAACTGTTTACTCCTTAGCTTTATCGGTGGAGATTTATCCTCCACTTATGATAGAATACTCGTCATGACTGGCAATTGAGTGAATTAGTACATGTTACCACATAGAATTATTGATTGATTTAAGTGTTTTCATCTTCTTTATTTCGTTAGTTGTTTTGTTGTGAACGTTGTAATAGATAAACTAAATTCTTTAAACGGAAAATAACCTTAAGGATACATTTTTATAAAAGTTTTTTATTTTATAAACACTAAAGCTAACTGAGGACAAGTCGGATTCAAGTGGGGATTATTTGAAGACATCAAATAACGTCTATTTTTAGCATCATTTATCCCCTTGTATATAACCCATTTTGATAATTATTCAAAGATTGTTACTTAATCATTTATATTTGAGAATTGGAGTAATTACGAAGTACTTGGTGAATATTAGCAAAAGGCGCGCATTTTGGAGCTTAAACGAAGATATTTTGAAGATTAATGATTCTAACTACCAATACGCCGTATCCATCAAGGAAGATAAGGCGTATCCGTGCCTGCACTCACCAACGACCTTGAAGGAAACAAGCTCATAGCGACCGTATCCAGAGAAGACCAATACGCCGTATTTAAGATATAGTATGTGAAGATTCTAGAAGATATCAAGCGTGGTCCCTACTCCAAGAAACCCCCAATACGCCGTATCCAATCCCTTGGATACGCCGTATCGAACTGACTTCCAGACAATATAAATAGAAAACTCAAAAATGAGTTTTAAGTGTGCTAAATCATATTCTCGATACCTAAACCACAAAATTCGATTTTCAGAGGAGAAAAGATAAAAGTATGCATCGCATGTCTAATCCATAGAAACAACTTGTAATTTCTTATACTTTTGTAATCGTTCAGTTTTTGGTATCAGTCGTTAACTCGGTTAGTTTACCTTGGATAAAACAATTACTCTGGTGTATTAATATGATGTTAGAAAGCTAATACCATTTGGGTATTATCCCATTAATTGAAGATTCTGAATGTTCGGTTATGTGTTATATCTCTATTGCTTAATTTATCGTTGTATCTTGTTTATGTTTATCATATACTTGTTTACAGCTTTTGTATGCTACCTATCATTCATGATCTAGTGAATACGACCAATAATCTAGAGCCGGATAGCCTCCATATATAATTTATAACATCTAAATCATAGACTCACAAATATTGTCCTTCTAAAATCAATGTTTGGCTAAGATACACTTCTCAGCTAACTAATTAACAGAAATTGCCTTTGGTTTATTGAAACATGTTTGACAGTAGTAATCTAGATAATTCAACAAATAATTTCTGATTCTATTGGATAGTTGACAAGTACTACTATGTAAAATTGCTCATTAAGTACTAAGTGGCAAAGTCTCTATGAGCTAAGGTTTTAACAAGATCACCATTGCATAAATCCTTAAGATAGAATAAATCACCAATAAATGCTTTATGCTGATGCTTTAATTATACAAATTAATGTGTCTAGGTCTTAGATGAAGTCCCGCCTACAGTCTATGAATGATATTCCTCTTCAGATAATAAACAATGCACTGAATAAACAAACCACTTCTAATCGCATAAATATGCAAATACAGTTTTCTATAATAAGGCTTGACCGCTCTTATAGATTCTGTTAATTTTCTTGCGTGGGTTAAAGTGTCTTGAATTGATTGTAGTCACCAACCAAACCCGTGCCAGTCTCTCAGGCTGAAACCCCCCTTTTACCTGTTAGAATTAGGATTAGAACTAACATAGGATTAGTATATTTACTTAATAATAGAATTATTAATTTAAATAACCAAAAATAAAAATAAATTAAAAGATTTTAACCTCGCTTCAAGTGTTGTTACGCACCCTAAACTTAACCAACGAATCTAACCACCGCCTGGTACACTACCCGTTAAAGTGTTGTTTTTGGTTAAGTCGGCAAAATATAAATTTAAAACTGAAATCATAAAAATATACACACACAACGACACATCAAGGGCCTACACACAGCACTATTATTAGGGCAGGACCACACTAGACATGGCAATTCCTTGCCAATCACCCTTGTCGTGCCAAACACAGTACACGCAAGTAAAATCACAACCCTTGACATGCCAAACATAGTACATGCAAGTAAAATTACATCACATATATTTACATAGCAATCATAAGCACATAATTTTCCCAAAAACAAAATCACGTTTTGCACAGTTCAAAAGAAAACAGTTCAAAACACATTTGAGTATCATTTTCCCTCAACGGAAAAATAGTAGAAAAAAGGCTACTAAACTCAGCCTCAATAATAATAATGCAAACTGCACAAATCTCAAACTCAATGCACAATAATCTCAACGCAAGCGCACAGCAGTACCCGACCACGACCTAATCATTTACGACACTTTATTAATGTTTGTACAAAGTTGTCTTATTGTACAAGTATTCGTCTTTACTCACACCAGATTTTCAATTCCTTCAAAAACTCTTTCCTTAATCACAAAAAAAACCTTTATCTTTATCACAAAATACGTTATCATCATAACAAAACCATTAACTTATACCAAAACCGTTATCTCATAAACCAAACCGTTATCTTTTACCCACAAACGTTATCTCATAACAAAACCGTTATCGTTTCACAAAACCGTTATCTCATGACAAAACCGTTAACTTTACCAAACTCTGTTATCTCAATAAACAAACCGTATCTTTCCAAAATTTTTATCTCATAAAAAAACCATAATCTTTTACCAAAACCGATATCCTCATAACAAAACCGTTTATCTTTTACAAAACCGTTAATCTCATATATGTTTGTGGTAATTACTCAAGACTCAAAACACTTGGTCTAATGTAATCAACATCATTTATCTAAAACATCGATCAACCGTTTGAAACGACAAACATCAAAACAATCCAAGAAAAACGACAAAATAAGTGAGTTTGAAGATACGAAAATAAATGAATAAACATCTCCCAATTTTTAAAGTATACATAACTTAAATTTATTAATAATAATATTTTTATTATTTTCGTCTCTTATATTCGGCCTCAAAAGGTATTTATAAAACATTGTCATTTTATAACATAACCTACTTGATCGATAACCTCGACATCTAAAGTTTATTAAAAGTCAGTTTCGTCGCCTTTACACCGAATTGGCACACATAATTTTCAAAAAATATTTTATAAGTGTAGAATTCTTTCTTACAATATTACGGCATGACCCGTTCGTTTATACAACATTTCCCAAGATTTTAAAATCTCAATTCTAACACTTTTTCAAATTCTCAAGTCCAAATACTTTTCTCAATTCTCACCAATCCTCCGACTAAACGCCAAATTCTATATCCCAATAATACTTTAACAAAACGCATTTCCCTCCATCGACTTTCAATATTACAAACAAACCATGTTTTACTTTAGAAATTCCACATTAAACTATTAAACCACATATTTCGCTTATTTGGCCTTAAAGCCAAATAAAGATCCAAAACATTTTTATAAGTGATAAAAATCATTTAAATTATCTTAAACCGAGTGGCAAAAATATAAGTTGAAAACCCTTATAGCTAAGCATAATCAATAATATTTCCAAACCAAATTAAACCGAAAATAAACCGAAACCATATGAACCGAAATCAATTATAAGCCGAAGCCCAATAAGCCAAACCAAAATAGGCCGAACCAAATAAGAAAAATAAAATAAGCCGCAACTTTTATAAGCCGCACCATAATAAGCCATAAGCCGAAACCAAAATAAGCCGAAACAAATAAGCCATAAATAAGCCAAAAATAATCCCAATATATAAGCCAAAACCACGCCAATGGCCAAGTCCATCAACCGCTTTTTTTTTTTTTTTTTTTTTCATTCTTCTTGTCTTTCTGTTGGCCGAAACAACAAATAAGAAGCCAAAAAAATCCAAATAAGCTCAAATCTAAGCATATATTTAAGCATCTTTCAAATAAGCCCAAAAAGTACTTTACAAAAATATCAAAATACCACCACAACCAAAATATTCAAACTTTCGACCCTTTTCCTTTTGTTCGAGTTTTTTACCCAAACAAACCACACCTTTTTATACACTTTTCGTTTTCAAAATTGATTTTTATGACGATCAACTTGTACAACTTAGTATTAAGACACCAAAATAAGCATATAAGTACAACTTAAATCAAATTTAGAAAACTTACAACTTTGGCGAGTTCGGTTCGGTTTTGACCAAAAGAGGAAGAGACCCAAAAACCTGTTTCTATAACCCGATGTCTATCTAATAACGACCCACTATCGATCTATTAACCCCGTGTTCTTGGTAATCTTCAAAAATCAATGTTTCTGGTTGTTTTAGAGCTCGTCCGAAAATACAAAGAGAGAGAGAAGAGAGATATTTTTTTTTTTTTCAAAATGAATGCATGAAATATAGTTTTTTGAATGTTGGAAATAATAATATGAGTACTAGTTTAACAACATTGCTAAAAATATCATCTTGCCCCTCAAAGAACTCATCCGTCCTCCGAATTTAGGATCCTATGAGTGTTTTTGAGTCTTTTTTCTGTCGGGATCACTTAAAAGCCCAAAAGTTTGATGATTTAAAAACGATACCCAAGTATAAATAATATTCCCATTCATTTAAAATTACTTTTTCATAGAATCTATGTATTTATACGGCACATATCACCTTAATCTCTACAAAAATTCTATTTAGACGATGCCGGACGGGTCAGGACCGAAAACATAATTGATTTTTCCGAATGTGTATCGACCGCCGCGAACTTGATAATCTAATAGTAATAAATCATTCACCACTTTCAAGAATTTGCG
The DNA here is from genome assembly GCA_026074375.1 of Tanacetum coccineum. Classification (NCBI taxonomy): domain Eukaryota; kingdom Viridiplantae; phylum Streptophyta; class Magnoliopsida; order Asterales; family Asteraceae; genus Tanacetum; species Tanacetum coccineum. The sequence goes on along the minus strand of BQNB010050838.1, from coordinate 22,513 downwards.
ACTTGTTAAATTCTTCGTTCCAATGGCTTTTTCTTCGAGTCAGGTATCCTATCCTTCCTTTTGAAGATTCTCATTACATTTGATTCATTCGCTCATATCGATTGCATATATTCTATGCTTTGACATTTGTGCACTCAAACTTTCGTTGGAAACCTCGGCGATGACCTAGGTATATCCACTCATCTAATCACTAGTAAACCAAGGACGAATAAAACAAATTGAGCACCGGGACGGCGCTCTCTTAAGGTGGGTAGACTGTAACAACTGTCAATTTTCGGAACACATTTAAATAATAAATTACATTTATTATTACATGTTTGTCGTTTATAAAATTTATTTTTAAGCTGACTTATCAAAACAACCCACTAGATCACGTTTTCATTATTCGGACTCTAAAGCAATTTGATGTAAAACGACATTCCTGACAACTTTTCAGTTTTGCTCGAGACCTGGAAACGAGCCGAAAAGGGCTAAAACAGCACTGCAAACATTTAACGAACAACATACAACGAGGACCCACAAAAATAATTAAATTGTTTTTAGTTATCAGTATTTATTTAATAAAAATATTAAATAAATTAGTCATCATTTTAATTAAAAGCGTTGTTGATAACGCGAATACTCGAGCTTAAATCCATTTTTATTTCGGACGAGGCGAAACCGGTTCACAAAATGAATAACAAATATTTTATTAAATGTTATAAAATATTTATGAAATATTATCAAGCGAATACTCATTTTTATCGGAAAAATGATTTGGAAAACAATGGCGCAAGTTTCGTAACTCGAATCGACCGTTAACTAGTTCAAACGAGTCCCGAACCAATAATTAACGAAAGTTACACCTTTGGTCCCTGAGAAATATTTACAAAATAAACCCTATACTAACATCTATTTTCCATTTCAATTTATAACTTTTTATATACTCCCTCCGTCCCACATTAAGTGTCCACTTGACTTTTTCAAAGTCTTTTTTCTTCAACTTTAACCTTAATGATTTCTTCTTATGTTATATGATACTTGATGCAAGATATATGAATGGATAGAGTTTTGAATATATTTTTCGTTGGTAGAATTTTTATTCAATATTATATAACACAAACAAAAATATTTATGGTCAAAGTTGAGGAAAAAAGACTTAAAAGATTCCATTGTGGACACTTAATATGGGACGGAGGGAGTATATAAAAGTTTATATAATAAAAGTCTCATTTCCATCTCTAATATACACACACTCAAATCCTCTCTCCCTCCCCCAATGTTTCCGACAGCCACCTGCCACCACTCGACCACCGCCGCCGGCTGCCGGAAAACTTTTCCGGCGAGTTTTCCGGCCAACACCAAATATGCTCCCACTCACCCGATCTACTCGATCCCCTACACCACTCTCCTCCATGCGCCACCCACACCACCATCGTCACCTCACCATCACAGCCACACACCACCAAGGGTGCGGCTGTTGGTGGTAAACACCAATGAGGGTGCGTTTGTTTTTGGTTCGCAGTCGCAACAAGGGTGCGTTCGGTGGTATAATAACAAAAAGGGTGCGTCGGGTTGGTTGTGTCAACGCACGAGGGTGCGTTTGGTTGTGCTTAGCACCGCGAAGGGTGCGTTTTATTATAGATTTAGCAGCTAGGGGGTGTTTGGTTTGGCTGTCACGCCACCAAAAGGGGTGTGTTTTGGTTCTTATAACACCACAAGGGTGGGTTCGGTTAGAGTAACAGCCGCACCACAAGGGTGGGTGCGTTTGGGTTGTCTTATAACACCAAGGGGTGTTTGTTTATTGGTTTGGGTCGGGTTGGCTGCGGGGACAGCCGGGACAGCCGGGGGAGAAGGATGTCGGGTTTGGTTTGCAACAAGGTGTGTCGGGTTTGGTTGGCTGTCGACAGCAGCCGAGGGTTTGTTTGGTTGGCTGTGCGACAGCCACTAGGTGCGTTTGGTTTAATTATGGCAGCTAGGCTGCGTTTGATTGATGTAGAAAGCGATTAGGGGCGTTTGGATATGGATTTATACAAAAGAGGGTGTTTGGTTTGGACAGAAAAGCACCATATGGGTGCGTTTGGTTGGGTAGAATTTCATAAGGAGTGCGTTTGGTTTAGGACATATTTAGGTGCGTTTGGCTGTCAAAACAGCCTAAGGGTGCGTTTGGCTTAACAGCCACGCACAAGGGTGCGTTTGGCTTAACCGAAACAACTTAAAGGTTTGTTTGGTTTTAAGGATAACAATAGATTAGGGTGCATCTTGGGTTTTTTTTATTTTTTAATTTAAAAAAAAATACACGATGGGGGTTTACGTTTGGCTGTCCTTCAGCCGAGTCGAGTGCGTGTGTTTGGCTGTCAAACAGCCGGGACAGCCGGGGATTCGTTTGGTTTGATTGTGTTGACACCGAAAAAGGGTGCGTTTAATTTAAAAGTATTCGATTAATTTCGTTTATATTATCGATTAATTGTTATATGTGATGAAAATCTAATAAACTTGCGACGTCTAATAAAAATGTGATATAAATATAAAAACGGGATTGATATAAATCTATAAGCGATACTAGATATATTTTAGATGAGAGTTGAACTAAAAACGGACTATGACGCGTTTTGGAACGAATAATTAATAGCAGAAAACGGAACATGGGATCCGGGATTCGAGATCTTGAAAAGTTAGACTTTGGTTTACAAAATATAACAAATTATATTTTGACGGACGTTTTGATATAAAACGGGACTTCTAACTCCCAATAACGAAGAAACTGGAACGAAATCGAAATATACACTTTAGTAGAAAAATAGGTTATTTTTAATATATATTAAAAATGGCAGATTTATTAATTAAACGATTTGAGCACTTTCGAGTCCGTTTCAGCCTTCCGGCGAAACACGAAAGTTGTTCGTAATGACGTTTTACTTTGCCGCGAGGCTTATCAGTTTTAAAATTGAGATATAGCGGGTCGAAACTAAAGGTCATCGTAAAGGTCAACGGATATTTTAACTAATATTAATACATTAGGAGTACGATTTTGAGTAATAAAATAAGGTCGGTTGATATATTATTTCAATTAATAGTTTTAAGACCACTGTTCGGTTCTAAAAACGGAAGGTCTAAAAATAGTAACTTTCGGTAGATATTCGACATAAGCTATGATTAGACGGGAAATAGTATATATTCATAAAATATACTAAGGGTTAAGGTTTAAAGACGCGCAAGTGGATTTCTCATCACATGTATATACGTATGTATACATATAAAAATATGTATGATTTCGTGGTAACGATGTACGCATCGTTGGTCGTATTTATTACGTGTTATAATCGAACGACATAATTATAGGTCGTGGTCGAGATCGTTGCAGATTCAGTTGTGATTTAATTGGATTTAATTAATGTGGTCTTTAATCAATGTGAGTTCATAGCCTCGCTTTTCCAATCTTTTGAAGTTTCTATAACCCGCAAGGGAATACATGCTTTGTCTACATATTCTTATACTTACTCGGTTATCTATAACAATGTGTTTTTTTAAGGGCTTTTGTGAGTTTTATAGCCATGTTTTATGGTTTTACATATATTTTTGGGTGAGAACATGCTTGTTTACAAATGCATTTATATGATTGATTACAAATTGGTTTAACATATTTATTTTTTTTACTAGCTCGCTATGGGATACATTATTTGACTTAATTTTGGTCATAAATGCATACCTTTACTTTTGAATGATTGTCGATTACCCATTTGATTGGCGCCTGCGGGGCCAACAATCATTACTGCCCGGGTGTTCTTGGAGGGAATACCCATGATGGGAATACATTATTTGTATCACTGCCCGAATTGGGTACATACAAGTCTACGTCACAGCGTCATGAACTGTAAATCACTGGAGGTGTGAGCGCGAATGTTATGATATAGATCTATTCGTGGTGTGTATCCTGTTCGGGTATTAAGCTATGCCGGTAACGAACATTATAGCGTGATTTATTTACGTACGCGATATGATCATAAATTGATCTATTCGGGATTGACAAAACACCGTTCGGGTGACTAGTATCATGGGGAACGAACGTTATAACATGATCGGATTAAAACGTTGGGACTTATAATAAGCCCTCGACAAATACATACTTGGAACATTTTGGTGACATAAAAATTTGTCATGCATTATTTATAAAAATCTTTGGGATAAGATTGGTACTTTTGGTGACATAAAATGTGTCATGCATTATTTATAAAAATCTTTGGGATAAGATTGGTACTTTTGGTGACATAAAATGTGTCGTGCATTCTTTATAAAATCTTTGGGATAATATTGGTACTTTTGGTGACATAAAATGGGTCGTGCATATTTTATAAACATTTTACAGGGTGCTGTGATGACACAGTGCGTAAATATATTTGTTTGAAACTTACATTCATATTTAAACTAACCTATGAATTCACCAACTTTAATGTTGACACTTTTAAGCATGTTTTTCTCAGGTGAATTAGATGCTTGGATTATTTGATGTGCATTGGAGTCTTTACATTCAAGTTTTTCATGGTGATGCAATTATGGGACAACTATTATTTTGATTTCAGAAAATCAACGAGATTGTTTTACAAACGACACTTTTAGAGGTCGTTCTCTTGTATCTAGCACTGTGTTTTATGAAGTAGCACCCCATGTGGTATTCCGCTGCGTTGTATATGATTTTTGGGGGTGTTACAAATATAGGGGGTATTTTGCCACCAAAAAGTATTAAGTATTTGATGTTATGAAATGTGCATAGACTATCAAGAGTTGCACAAGCTGACCACCAAGAATCTCCCCAGGATCGACGATTTGTTCGACCAGTTATAAGGTTCACGTTATTTCTCTAAGATAGATATTCGATCTGGCTATCTTCAGTTGAGAGTGAATGAAGAAGATATTCCAAAGACTTCCTTTAGGACATGATATAGACACTTTGAGTGTACGGTTATGCCTTTTGGAATAACCAATGCACCAACGGTTTTTATGGACTTGATGAACCGGGTGTGCAAGCCGTATTTAGACAAGTTTTTCATTGTGTTTATCAATGATATCTTGATCTACTTGAAGTCTAAGGAGGATCATGAGGTTCATTTGAAGTTGGTGTTAGAGCTGCTAAAGAAGGAAAAGTTGTTTTCCTAGTTTTCCAACTAAGAATTATGGCTTCAAGAAGTGCGTTTTCTTAGACATGTGGTTAACAACAATGATATTCATGTGGACTCTAGTAAGATAGAAGCAATGAAGAATTAAAAAGTACCTAAGATGCCATCCGAGATATGATCGTTCTTAGGATTGGCAGGTTACTATCGACGTTTCATCGTGAATTTTTCTAAGATTGCTAAACCCCTTACTTCACAGACGCAGAAGAGTCGGAAGTATGAGTAGGGCAGGGAACAAGAAGAAGCTTTTCAAAATTTGAAGGACAATTTGTGTAATACACCAATATTGTCATTGCCTGATGGAATTGAAGATTTTGTACTTTACTGCGACGCGTCGAATCAAGAATTAGGTTGTGTACTCATGCAAAGAGGCAAGGTAATCGCCTATGCATCACGACAAATGAAGATCTACGAGAAGAATTATACAGCACATGACCTAGAGTTGGGAGCAGTAGTGTTTGCTCTTAAGACTTGGAGGCATTACTTGTACGAAACTAAGAGTGTCATTTATACAAATCATAAGAGTCTTCAACACATATTCGATTAGAAGGAGTTGAATATGCGTCAAAGGAGGTGGATTGAGTTATTCAGCGACTATAAGTGTGAGATTCGCTATCATCCAAGAAAGGCTAACGTAGTAGCTGCTGCCTTAAGTAGGAAAGAGCGAGTGAAACCTAGACGTGTACGAGCAATGGCTATGACCATTCAGTCTAGAGTTAAAAGAATGATACTGGCAGCCTAGAGTGAGGCGTTCAAGGAAGAGAACATGCCATCAAAAAGATTACACGAGTTAGACTAGCAGATGGAAAGGAAAGAAGATAAGAGCTTATACTTTATGGATCGTATATGGGTTCCGTTAGTGGAAGGTGTAAGAACCATAATCATGGACGAAGCTCATAAGACTAGGTACTCTGTGCATCTGGGAGCGGATAAGATGTACTATGATCTTCGAGATATGTATTGGTGGCCGGGTATGAAGAGGGATATCGCTACATATGTTAGAAAATGTTTAACTTATTCGAAAGTGAAAGCTAAGCATCAAAGGCCTTCGAGTTTATTGCAACAACCAGAGATACTCGAGTGGAAATGGGATAATATCACTATGGATTTTATCACGAAGTTACCTAGGACAAAGAGTGGGCATGATACTATATGGGCAGTAGTCGACAGACTAACCAAGTCATCTTATTTCCTAGCAACGCGTGAGGATTACAGTATGGAGAAGTTGGCAAGTTTATACATTGATGAGATCGTCGCACGGCATGGAGTGCCTGTGTCAGTTACTTTGGATCGAGATGCACGGTTTACATCGCGATTCTGGCAAACATTACAGAAAGCTTTAGGGACGCGATTGGATATGAGTATGGATTATCATCCTCAGACGGATGGACAAAGTGAGCGTACAATTCAGACACTAGAAGATATGTTAAGAGCATGTATGATCGACTTTGGTGGCAGTTGGGATGTTCACCTACCGTTAGCTGAATTTTCTTATAATAATAGTTACCATTCGAGTATTCGATGTGCTCCGTTTGAAGCACTATATGGAAGGAAATGTAGGTCACCCGTTCTGTGGGCTGAAATTAGAGAAAGCAGGTTAATTGGACTGGAATTGGTAAAAGAGACGACTGATAAGGTAGTCTTGATAAAGGAAAAGCTCAAAGCTGCGAGAGATCATCAAAAGAGCTATGTTGATAATAGGCGCAAGCCACTAGAGTTTGAGGTTGAGGATCAAGTGTTACTGAAGGTGTCGCCTTGGAAAGGTGTGATATATTTTGGAAAGAAAGGTAAGTTGGCACCAAGGTATGTAGGACCATTTGAAATTCTTGAAAGGGTCGGTCCTGTAGCTTATCGATTAAGATTGCCCAAGGAATTGAGTAGCGTGCACGACACATTTCACGTGTCGAATTTGAAGAAGTGTTTGGTGGATGCAAATCTGCATGTGCCACTAGATGAGATTAAGATTGACAAAACCCTTCGTTTTGTTGAGGAACCCGTAGAAATTATGGATCGCGAGGTTAAAAGTTTAAAACGTAGTAAGATTTATATCGTTAAGGTTCGTTGGAATTTAAAGTGTGGCCCTGAGTTCACGTGGGAACGTGAGGACCATATGAAAGCAAAGTATCCCCGATTTTTTATTGACTGTGCTGTTGAACCTACTAGATAAATTTCGGGACAAAATTTCCTAAAGGATGGGATACTGTGACAACCATGACTTGAGCAGGTTATCAAACCTTTAGAGTTAACTAATGTATTATTATGTGTTATATTTGTGTGCTTATGTGATCTTATATGAGTATTTGATATCAATCCGTGATGCGTGTTCATATATTAGTGATTGAAGTATGGTTTTGGTAGCTATTTCATTTCATTCATATTTTGTGACAATGGAAATGATAGCATGATTTTATGCGTTATCGTGTAATTTGGTGAATAATTGATTATATGAGCGTATGAGTATATAATGTATTATTAGGTTTTAGTTAAGTCTAGTATTTAAATTAATTAAGCGTAGGTTTTTCTAAATTAGGAAAGTAATTTATAAAATGAAATTTATAAATAGTAAGTTTAAAACTAGTTTTTATTTTAAAGGTTTGCAAAATTAATAAAGGGTTTTTATAAAAATAAGAAAATAAAGGGGTTAATATGTATTTAATAATAAAAAAATAATATACGGGGTGTTAATCGGCCGGTTATAGGAAAAGAAGAAAAAAACAGAAACAAAATTTGATTACAATTAGGATTCTAGGTAGTATAAATATAAAATCAATAAATCTCTAAAACACTTTTCTTTTCTCTCTCACTTTGTTCGGCTGATTCCCTTAAGAAAAGAAAAAAGAAATTTAATCAAGAACCAAGGTGGTGATTCAAGTGTAATCAGGTAAAGGTTTAGGTATGTTTTCAATTAAGTTTTTGTTTAATATTTTTATAATTAGTAACTTTAATTGATGGAATAATTAGGGTTCATAAATTTTCTATAAATTAATGATATAAAACTATATGGGAATGTTCGGTATTAAATTTAGAGCATGTAGGTGTAAACGGTTTAGGTTAGATCACGTTAAATTAAAAGTTAGGGTTTGGCAGAATTTTGGGTCGTGTTGATTGAATGATATCTCAATGATAAAAATGAGTTTTAGGTTAAATCTTGTGCCTAAATTGAAGTTCGGAGAGTCTAGTTTCCAAAAAGTCCAGCCCCAAAAGGTTTTGCAAGAAAAGTAGTCAAAACAGTAAATTCGTGTATGATTTCAGGGATTAAAACCCCTACTTAAAAGTTGAATTAAGGTTAGCCAAAAATCAGATGTCATACTTTATGTGTCTATTAACTCCAACTCAAAGCACAAGTCCTAATTCATTGTCTAAGTATTTTTAGAAAATTCAAACTTTTTGGTGTACGTTCAGATCCGAATTTGAGTACTTTGTGTTGTTGAATTTTTATAAAATAGTTAGGCTTAATTTTTTTTAAATCACGGTAGTTCATAACCCATTGGGAAGGTAGGGAATGAAAGAGGAAAAGTCAATTTGGTGATTTAGTATTTTATTTGTGGTCATAAAATGACTATAAAATTCTGCCGAAAAAACTAGAAAACAAGAATGAATGATTAAAGGTATTTAGAGTATAAGTGAGTTATGGGGTGTATGGTAAAGGGTTTATAATCATAATATAAACTTAGTAGTCCATCAATTGATTGTTATATCGTCTTAGGCATTTATCCTAATCGCGTGTAACATGGGTTTTATTTGTGTTTAGTTGATTTCAAGGATATTGTAAAGTAGTTGTGCATCAGGTGAGTTTCATAGTCCCATTTTCATGTTTTTATTAGGATGGAAATGATGCAAAATATGTTTTGAAATGTTTTATCATTGTGATTATGTGTTTTAAATTGCTTTTGGACATTACATGGCTATTATATGACTATGTGATACATGTGTTATTTGTGATCGAAAGAGCTACGCCTACCTCATGCTTCGTGATTATTGGATCGGAGGGGTACACCTACACATATTGTGTTGGTTATAATATCGGATGGGTACGCCTACCTAATGTGATATGATGTGTGATACATTCTGGGTGAGCTTGGTTGCTTATAGTGCCAGCTATTCTAAGCCCGAATGGAAAATTATGTTTGTGGATATGTTGATTTGATTTTGGTTGCATGCTAGCATAAGTTCATGATAGTTTATTATTGTCCAACTTTGTTTTGATAATCACAGTAAAAGCGAGTATTATTGCGTGTCTAAAACCTATGACTCTCACCAACATTATTGTTGACGTTTTAGGCATCATTTTCAGGTGAGCATCATGAGGAAAGTGAAGTTAGGAAGATTGGCTAGTAAGACTGTAGTCTTGCATGCGGAGTTTCCTTAGTTTTCGTTTTGTGTTTGTTTTGAATTGATTCTATGATTGTTTTAGGTTATGGATTATTTCATTATGTCTTTGTATTGGAGTGACTCTTTTACCTCAATACAAGACTCCTTTTTCTTGTGTTTGGTATTGTCATGACACTTTGTATCCATTTTAGCTTTGTTTAATGCATTTTGTTTCTCTCTATTGTTGACACCATTGTGTTGTGATGATGCTTATCTTGTTACGCCTCACGTTTCCGCCTTGGCGGGGTGTGACAAATATAAGTCTTGTAGATCATAGTACATCTTGCCTGCTCCAGGATGTACAGAATACTTTTTAGTATGGCCTTTATTCATTATCAAAGTTCTCAAGTTGCCATAAACTGGCACCCAAATTAGTTCAGTAAGATATAATCCGCCATCTTCTTTTCTGCTGGAGTGTTGACGCCTTTGGAAGCTTCCCTCTGATCTTCCAGTATTTTTTTTAGGGTAAAGGGGATTACCCCGGTAAAATAAACTTCTAGTATCTTAGCCTTAATGCTAGAGTTAATTGCCATGCTCATAGCTCGAGCTCGCCTCGGTTTCATCCAATCCTTCATGCTCAATGCATCAGCTACTACGTTCTCTTTACCTGGATGGTAGCGAATCTCGCAGTCATAATTAGTGAAAAGTTCTATTCACCGTCTCTGGCGCATATTTAATTCTTTTTGATCAAAAATGTGTTGAAGGCTCTTATGATCGGTGAAGATAACACTCTTTGTTCCATACAAATAGTGTCTCCAGGTTTTGAGAGTAAATACTATTGCACCTAACTCCAAATCATGAGTGGTGTAGTTCTTCTCATGGATTTTGAGTTGTCGGATGCGTATGATATCACTTTGTTTCTCTACATCAAAACGCAACCAAAACCTTGGTTCGATGCGTCACAGTAAACTACAAAATCATTTGTGCCCTCAGAAAGTGCCAGAATCAGAGCATCACACAACATGTCCTTCAATGTATGAAAGGCGTTCTCTTGCTCATCGCCGTACTTAAATTTCTTATCCTTTTGAGTCAATAGGGTGAGAGGCTTTGAAATTTTTAAGAAATTTGTGCTAAATAGCTTGTAATATCCCGCCAATCCTAAGAATGAACGAATCTCGGTTGGGGTCTTTGGGGGTTTCCAATTTTTCAACTACATTTCGAAACTACATTCAGGACGAGAAGAAGATATTCCCATCAGTTGAGAGTACGCGAAGAAGATATTCCCAAAACTGCATTCAGGACGAGGTACGAACATTTGAGTTCACAGTCATGCCCTTCGGTCTGACTAATGCTCCCGCAGTGTTCATTGATCTTATGAACCACGTATGTAGGCCGTATCTTGACAAGTTTGTCATTGTCTTTATTGCCGACATCTTAATCTATTCAAAGTCCAAAGAGGAGCATGAGGTTCACCTAAAATTGATACTAGGGTTGCTTGAAAAGGAGAAATTGTTCGGGAAATTCTTAAAATGTAAATTTTGGCTACAAGAGGTTCATTTTCTTGGACTTGTAGTGAATAGTGAAGGTATACATATGGATCCCAGCAAAATTGAAGCAGTGAAAAATTGGAAACCCCCAAAGACCCTAACCGAGATCCATTTATTCTTAGGATTGGCGGGATATTATAGACAATTTATCGCAAACTTCTAGAAGATTGCAAAGCCTCTCACCCTATTGACTCAAAAGGATAAGAAATTTGCGAAACCTTAATTTTGTGTTTTTCTTAAAATAAATGTTATAATGGACTAACTGTTGTTAGTAATCTATCCTAACATGCTTAAATAAAGTTATTATAACCACTTTATTGATTATTGAATGAATTTGAACTTAAAACCCATGCGTTTTTGTTTTGAAACCCTAATTTGCCCCGTTTTGATTCCTAGCTTAACGAATCGTTATTTTAAACTTTCGTTGCGTTAAACCTTCATATTTTAGCTTATATTAATAAGATAAAACCTGTAAAAATGTCTTTTGGAATATTAAAATAAGCTTGCATGGCAATTTGGACTTATTTTTTAAATATTATCCATGCAAGGGGTATATATCATAACTTTTGGAAACTTAAAACTAAAGGGGCTGAAAATGTCATTTTATCAAAGTTATAACTATAGGGGTCTAATATGTCACTTTACAAAGTGCAAGGTTTACTTTGTATACTTTTTAAACTTGAAGGGACCAACTTGTAAAAGTGCAATCTCCTAGGGTATATTTCTGCCATTTTCATATCAAATGGTCAAAAATATAACATTTTGAAAAAGTATAAAAATGTATTCAAAACATTACAAGACATAATTTTAATTAACGCTTGACGTACTTATCATTTTCAGATATTGATCAAAACGCTTAAAAACCGATCTGTTATACCATAATATCATTCATCATCGAAATTGCCTTTAAAAAATCTGTTACGAAGCTTATATGCATTACCATATACTAGGCGAGCTTCATTTAAGGGGTTTCACTTGGTATTTACGTTCATGACTGAGTTGTTGGCTTTACGATTTAAAGTGCCTGCTCCTCAAACGTTTTCTGAATGACCTCTTGAATTATAATGGCCCAAACAGTGTTACAATATTCCCAATTTCAATCCAAATCATAAGTCTTAGAACCCAAAGTTTCGAAAGTACAATCTTCCTACGGACTTGACATATTTACTTCAGGTTGCGTGATGGGGCTGTTACTATCATATTTGCTATTTCAACCATCCCCGTTAAGATTGGTAATAAGGTCGTCAGCTTCATTTTTGGACTATTTCTAACATACCTATCAGGTGAGATTTATAAGCCCCTCGCTTTTAAAGTCTTTATATTTTTTAAAACCGCGAGGGGGATACATGCCTAGCTCTTTACAATATCTAATGATTTCATATGCAACCTTATTGTGAGTTCATAGCTTCGCTTTTTAATATCTTTTATTGCTTCATAACCGTGAGGGGGATACATGCTATAAATTACGAATACAAGTGTTTTTCCAGATTATATGCTATCCTGATATACCATTACAATTAATGTCTAAGTTACTTTATGCCAAAAGTTTCTCATTATCATGGACCATTAATCACTTTCGGGTGAACGCGAATATTGTGGATAGATTATTGGATTGATGAAATCTGGTTTGTGTTAGCTACTGGATAGGTAACAAACATACTATATTTGAATGTCATAGGTATATGGCAAGTACCAACACGAGGGCCATTATCTCTATATGATTATATCACTCAATTTAGGTATAATATATATACTAGTCAGTTTGTGTGCCATGAGCTTAGACAAGACCTAATGCAATAATACACTGTTACCATTTTTCATGATAATTGCATTCGTTTACATTATTACAAAATACCGGTGATGCTTATAAACAACGAAACTAAAATATAAATGTCACAATGCAATTTTCCATAATAATTGTGCTTGTACAATTATTACACTATAACTTGTATTCAAACTATTTATCAAACCTATGAATTTCACTCAACCATTGTGTTGACTTTTTAGCATGTTTATCTCAGGTTATTGAGCAATCTATGGCATGGAGTGGCTTGGACTTGAAGATGGCTGAACTGTTATCATTCACACTTTATGTTTTAGATTTTAGGACCTGCATTTTGTAAAAACTCTTATTTTAATGAATGAAAACTAAATTTTCCAAAAACGTCTCTTTTGAGTCGTTTTCTATGATTATGATTGTTGTATCTATGAAGTAATACCCCAGATTAGCTTCCATTGCTATATTTGTCAAAATGGGGGTGTTACATAGGATTCCTTTATATAGCTACATTATAAGGTTTAAGTGTTTTATTACGTAAGTATTATATTTTCCTGCCTAATTCTATTTTTATCTACTATATCTAATCTAATATAATATATACTAATACCTTATTATTATTTTAGTTATGTCTCCCCCTACTCGTAAGTAATTCTGTTGGGGAATCGTTATCCCAACTGGACTTAAGCGCTATACGGATCCAACGACAAGACTTATAATGAAATGGACAAACCGCAACTGTCGAATACCCATTGATCTATATCTGTGCCGAGTTAAGGAAAAGTTGTTTATGAGAAAATTGGAAGGAAAATGGATCATGAAGAAGGAAATGAGAATTATTTCAAAGGATGGCACAATCTCTGAATTCCCTGGATACACACCATCTAAGGAAGAGGAGGAAGAAGAGGATAAAGAAGAGGAGGAAGAAGAGGATAAAGAAGAGGATGAAGAAGAGGCGGAAAAGAAGAGATTAAGGAGGCGTCAAAAATGGGATCAAACTTCGACCCTCCAGGTTATGTAGCAATTGATAATGAAGTAGAGTCAGATCTCGAGTCCATGGCAAGGAGTGAACCCAGGTGTAAGGAGATGGACGATACTTGTGAGAGTGGCGTTCGACCCAACCCATATTCATTCTTGCTAATTCCCGCCTATATGTCACCCGACTATCCATCTCGTTTCATGTTTTGAAAAATTTAGTTCGTCTTTCTATGGTTGGAGCCATGTTTAGGAATGTTTATTTTCGACTTTTAGATTTTCAAGTATTTTAATATTATAACTTATGTATTTGTTGGATTATTTACGATTGTGATGAGTTGAATGATTTGAATTATGTGTTATGTGGTGTGTTAACCTTAAGAAGTGTCGTCTTAGGAGGGAGTACATTTGTGAAAAGGGGCATCTATAATTATGGTGGCCAGCATAATTATACATACGCCACAACACAAGTGGACTTGCAAGTATGATTACATGGATTTGATGTTGACACTTTATATGTTGGTTATACTTGTATGTATATGGTAATGTGTAGATTATGATAAGATTATGGGATTAGAAATCCTTATTATATCGTCTATTGTATATAAATTTTATCTTTTGTAGAAATGGCTCCAAACCGTCAAAGTTAGGCCGATGATGGCGAAAATCCTGACATTGCTGCTATCATTGCGCAACAATTGCAAAACATCCTTCCTCAAATCGTCACCCAAGTAACTAATAATGTGAACAATGCAAATGCTAAGGTGGAAATGGTGGGATTGGAATGGATGAAAATAATAGATGTTCTTACCAGTGGTTCTTGGCTGTAAATCCCCAGACTTATGAGGGGAAATGTGGCGTAGCACTTTGCCCACTAGGTGGATTGAGAAAATGGAGTCAGTGATAGAAAATAGTAGATGTGCGGAAAATCAAAAGGTGAAGTATGCTGCAAGTTCATTCATAAATAAGGCCTTGACTTGGTGGAACACCTAATCAGGCAAGGTTCGTGAACTGCTATAGGAATGACATGGGTTGAGTTCAAGGCGTTGCTTATGGAAGAGTTTTATCCAAGTAACGAAATGGAGAAGTTGGAGAGTGAATTTTGGAATCATACTATGGTTGGGGCTAATCATGCGAGGTATACTGATCAGGTATCATGATTTGGCCAAACTAGTCCACACTTGGTAACTCCTAGTCAAAGCCATCGTAATGTAAAAAATGTATTGGCACCTCAAATCGTGAATGCTTCGGCGCAACTCAACCAACCACGGTACATAGTGCTATTCTTAAGGATGGGATACTTACTGATGAGGCGGTCCGCTGTGGTACATTGACAATGAGTAGTGGGAAAAGAAAGGAAGTAGAAGAAACAAGTAAACAAGGAGGTTCATGGAAAGATAATAAGAAGGAAAAAGTAGGAAAAGGGTTTGTGGCGATAGCTCCTCCTAGAAATTAAAGTGTGGGCTCTTATCCTAAGTATGCTAAGTGTTCTGCTTATCATCCAGAAAGTGGACCTTGTAGGTTGTGTTTTAACTGTTAGAAACCATGTCACTTTGCCAGAGATTGTCGGGCGCCGATTAGGCTGATGCTGCCAGTTAGGATGGGAAAATAATACAAAGAAGGGTTTGTAATGAATGTGGGAGCTCCGAACATCTTCGCAAACTTATCCTAAATGAACCAATACATGGACCAACAGAAACCGTTAGCGTTTTGGAGGGCAACCGAAACACCCAGAACAATAGGAATCAAGCTATAGGGAGGGCCTTTAATGTGAATGCAGTCGATGCTCCTCAGGATCCAACGTTGTGACGGGTACTTTTTCCTTAAACGATCACTTTGCTACTGTACTTTTTGATTCTGGAGCTGATTTTAGTTTTATTTCCACTAAATTTGCGCCCTTACTAAATGTGAAACCTAGTATTGTAAGCCCTGGATATGATATACCAAAGACTGCGTTTAGAACACGATATGGACACTTTAAGTTTACGACTATGCCTTTTGGGTTAACCAATGCACCAGTGGTCTTCATGGACTTAATGAACCGGGTTTGCAAACCGTACTTAGATAAGTTTGTCATCGTATTCATTGATGACATCTTGATCTACTCAAAGACTAAGGAGGATCATGAGGTTCATTTAAAGTTGGTGTTGAAGCGGCTGAGGAAGGAGAGGTTGTATGCTAAGTTATCCAAGTGCGAAGTCTGGTTGCAGGAAGTACATTTCCTTGGTCATGTGGTCAATCTTAACGGTATTCACGTGGACCCAAGCAAGATTGAGGCAGTAAAGAATAGGAAAGCTCCTACAACACCATCTGAAATACGATCATTTTTGGGGTTAGCTGGTTACTACCGACATTGTTATGTGAACTTCTCTAAGATTGCTAAACCCCTTACTTCGTTGACTCAGAAAAACAAGAAGTATGAGTGGGGCAAAAAGCAGGAAGAGGCTTTGCAGACTTTGAAAGATAATTTGTGTAATGCTCTAATACTGTTGTTGCCTGATGGAATTGAAGATTTTATAGTCTTCTGTGACGCGTCGAATCAAGGGTTAGGTTATGTACTCATGCAAAGAGGCAAGGTAATCGCCTATGCATCACGACAATTGAAGATCCATGAGAAGAATTATACAACACACGACCTAGAATTGGTAGCAGTAGTGTTTTCTTTTGATGTGTAGGTGTTATTTATGTATCAAGTTTTACTATTTATTTTATGTCGACTATACTAAAAACAACTCTTTAACGAGCAGTGAAGCCCGATCAGATGAAGTTTTCGTGGTAAGTAAGGTGTCGAATACTAAGAGCGAGAGCGTTAATATCTAATTTATCAATATTTTAGTTATCTAAGTTAAACCTAAAACTAATGCAAAAAGGGGGGTTTTAGCCTGAGAGACTGACATGAATTTCAGTTATCTAACCTAAGGTTTTGATAACAAGTAAAGCAATAAACACACACAAGAAGACAAACAAACGATAGAGAAGTAGTCGAGAACTAATGTAAGGAAAACATATCAACCATGAATAATCTGATAAAATGCAGGTTTGTTTATTTATTTAATGATTTTTCTTCATCTCGAAGTGCATAACATTCCTAGACATAGGTATACTTCTCCTAAGACCTAACACTCTAATCGCTGATCATAATTAGAACGCATCCTCAATAAAGCAAGCCTTTGTTGATTATAATCCTATCTTAAAGATTAAATAAAGAGGGCGCTTACTAAACCTTAGCTCATGAAGACTTTACCCACTTACTGCTTAACGGCTCTTTATATACTAGTAGTCCACTATCTGAGTCCTTACGAATGGAATAAGAACGTACTCATTGGTACCAAGGTTACCTTATGGCTCAACTAAGCTCACTAAATTAAAGGCAAGGATAGGTCAATATTCATGATCCTATGATTCTAGATATATAAATTGCAATATGGAGAGTTATCCCAGACTCTTAGCCTACGCCCAAACAACACCGAAGTTTCAGCGCATTAAATATGTAGGACTAGACCCAGTTGAATGATAGTGACGCAATACTTAAGCACAGTAAACAAGTGTAACGATGATAAACATAAATCAAACAATCAATGATATATTAATACAATCGATATAAACTAACCACATATTAGATCTTCATAAACATGTTATACTATAGTATCACTGATAGTCATTTGTAAAAATAACACACATATATGATATAATGAACATATAACATAAAAAACCTTTAATTCGAACGCGTATTCGGTTGCGCGAAGATTACAAGAGTTTTCCTATGATCTTGAGGTTCTTTTCTGACCTTATAGGCTCCTTTATTTGTCTCCTGGTCGATTTGGTGGTTTAGGGATTCACTTGCATACCTAAAACTAAGTTTAGGGTCGTCTATATATAGTGGTCTGGAAAGTCGGGGTATTTCGATACAGCATATGGAATGACTTTGGCTGTGCTTCCAAGAATAAAATATTCTAGAATTTTCTTGAGCTGATATGGATACGGCGTATCAGACCTCCTCGATACGGCGTATCAGACTTATTGGGTACAGCGTATCAGACCTCCTCGATACGGCGTATCGGACTTATTGGGTACGGCGTATTGGCTCTTTGGGTATGGAGAATTGGCTAAAAATGTGCTTCTTATGGTTTTTGACCAAAGTATCATATACGGCGTATCTGCTGATGTAGATACGGTGATACGGCGTATTCTTCAAAGTCAGGCAATGGTCTTTTGATTCGTCAAAGTCTTGGATACGTCGTATAGGTCTAGAATAATACGACGTATTTTCTGTCAGATCAGTAGACTTTCTTAAACTCTTCGTTTATGCTCCAAAATGCGTGCCTTTTAGCATAACTTCACCAAGTACTCCGTAATTACTAAAAGTCTCGCCTAAATCTTGGAATGATATGCCGCCTCGAGATAAGCATTCATTGCACTAAATAAACAAACCAACGTTTTAATTAGATTAATCATGGTTAATACAGTTTTCTTATATTTGGCTAGACCGCTCTTCTATCTTTTGTTTGTCTGCTTGCGTGTGTTATTGTGTCTTAAATTGATCTAAGTTACCACAAAACCTGTGCCAGTCTCTCAGGCTGAAACCCCCCTCCCCCTTTATCCGTTAGAATTAGGATTAACATAGGTTTAGCATATGTTTAATATAGAATAGAATTAACATAGTTTAAATTAACTTAGTTTAGTTAACCAAAATATTGATAAAATAAAAGATTAGTTCTCGCTCTTAGTGATCGACACTTTACTTACCACGAAACTCCATCTGATCGGGTACACTGCCCGTTAAAGTGTTGTTTTAGGTAAAGTCGGCAAAATATAAATTTAAAACTTGAATACTCTAAAATAAACCCTACACGACTACACAATCAAGTTTTTGGCACCGCTGCCGGGGAGTGAAATTTTAATCTTGACTTTTATTTAATATTTTGGTTTTTAACATTAGATTAATCTAACCCTTAGGATTAGTGTAAAATTCTATATATTTGTTTGTTTGCATATTGTGTTTGTGTAATACGGCGTATTCAGTTTACTGAACACAGCGTATTAAGCTATTTGACAGCTTTCTTTCCTAGCAAATTTATCACAGGTAAATATGGACGAACCCAACATTACCATGGAAGAGTATATCAGGCTTGAGGAAGAAAAAGCTCATAGGCGTGGTTAGGTGTATAACTGGGAAACTGCTACTTATAGTAGAATCTGGTATGACGATGAAATTCACTACCTCAGATCTGTTAAAACTGAATTCCCAGCTATAGCCTTTAATGACACGTTAACGTCTGAGGTAGAACCCACAGTAGGTCCTCTTAATGACAATAAAGTTGACTTTAGAATATCATTTGACGAATCCGACGATGAAGGTTACACAGTGATTTATGACAAAAAATCATTTTCCTATAAAATAATTTCTGTTGTTGATTTGAAAACGGATTCGGAAAATGATAATGATAAAGTCAATATGCCTTTGTTTCCATCACCCGAGCCTACGGTCAGCTATTTTGATGATTTAGACTACTTTAAAGATTTTGAGAAAGAATTTTCAGCCATTGTTTACAATGATGCTTTAACGTCTAAATCAGATTTTTTAACTGAACCTTTCATAAATCCTCAACATATCAATGAATTTAATTCAAAGGATGAAACATCATTATCCGAATATGATGAAGAGGAACAAAATGTTTTATACTTTAATGATCTATTTCCTTTCAACATAATCTATCCCAATGATTTAAAATCAGATGAGGACAATGATGATAAAAAAATCGATATCAAATAGCCATGGGGGGTGTATCTGTCATACCGTTACCGATAAGATAAATACCGATGTTGGTGCTTATGCACAAGGGTCAAGTAAGCTTTTGAAAACAAGTCATGATACATCAAGAAAAATTTTCAAAACTGAGATTTTTATCAAGGAATTAAATATCATGACTTAGAATTATATTCACGAAGGGAAGCCATTGATTTTCATAATTAAAAATCTTTATGTGCCATTTGGCATTCCCTTCGACCCCAAGCGGTTTTATAAGGATGATGTTTAAACTAGGAAGTTGCGGAAGCCAAGGTACGTTTTCTTTACTTTGTTAAATTTAGGAAAAATTGGTCTCCAAGAACGGATACGACATATTAGGTAAACACCTATACGTCGTATCCACTGTTTTTAACTTGGGTTGACTAAGTCAACAATTTTGCTCAATACGATGTATTGGACAAAAACCAATACGGCGTATCGAGTTTGGGTATAAAAGTCTAACTGATACGCCAGATCAGTTTTTACACACACTTTTACTCTCACACAAATTTTCACCAAAATCAAAATCTTGGAACCAATTATTTTTAACTGCTTATATTTAGTCTATCTCTCAATTCCTACTAGAAGGTAATAAACTCGAATCTCTCCCTTTTCTTTTTCCTTTTTCGAATCCAATTAAAATTAGGGTTAGGGTTTAGATTATGGTTTAGGGAGACTTTTGTGCCATAGAACACCATGCTTGTATCCATTTGTCCCCAGCAATTGAGTAGTTTGTTATTCTTTGTAAATGGTCAAACGGGTAGAAATGTGAAACCCATTTCATTTTTAACTGTGAAATCAATACGGCGTATCCCGAAAAACAGATACGGCGTATTGAGTGTTTTTACCAAAAAAATTAAACCTAATACGATGTATCCATTCATCTGGATACGACGTATTAAGCTTTTTAAAAACATAAGCCTGTAAAACTCTATACGGCGTATTGATTCCCCATACGCCGTATCTAATCGCCTGTATTAAACTAATACACCGTATTCCCTATACGCCGTATTGAGTTGCCTCTATACGGCGTATCAAGACTAAAACTCCCAAAACTCCGTATTGGATACCTTATGGATATGGTGTACCCATTTATGATCTATACGGTGTATTCACTTCTTAATAGCCGTATTTGTCCCAAGATCAGAAAAATAAATCTTTCTATGAACTAATTCAGTTTGATTTTGTAGATATGGCTCTCCCACCTAGAGATCAAAGACATCAGTACCTTAGGTTTGAGGGTCTATAGTACACTAACGTTGATATTGCTAATTTTGAGGAGAGGTTGGAGAGGATATACGGGAGTAGGGATGGCAACGGGTCGGGTTTGGGTCGGGTTTTAGTGTACCCGTACCCGCATCCGTTTATAATATTCACATCCGTACCCGCCCCATTACCTGCTGGGTACCCAGTTAATATCATCCATCCGTTTTTTGGGTTTCCCCGCGGGTATCGAGTATCCCCAATTGAATATTTTATGGACAAAATCACGATTACCAAGATTAAGTCACACTAAAACCCACCCATAAAATAAAGCAAAACATCCTAAATATATTTAAAAATTTAAAAAGTTAGAAAACAAATACCGTATCAAACGATTTAACGCTTTCGAATAATTTATGTACCACATCCAAATGTGTTAGATAATAGATATGCTTATATGAAAAATACAATAGAAGAAATTATATATAATATATATGTACTCTAATTAATCATAATAGTAATAAAGCGGGTATAAATTCGGGTAAACGGGTATGGGTACGGGTACGGGTAACCGGGGCGGGTATTACTAGAACCCGTCACCAAACCCGTACCCGACCAAAAAAATTTATCAATACCCAAACCCGCATCCAAACCCACCAACCCTCCCTCGAACTCGACCCAACCGGTTCAGGTTTCGGTTTTCCCTATCGGTTTCGGGTGCTTTTGCCATCTCTATACGGGAAAGGAGTACATAGGGTACAGGTTTTCAATTTTGGGGGATTGACTGGTTTGATGGCTGAGAGGTTGAGCGATAGGATGCTGATGGAGCACAAGATGCTCAGGGACAGAGTGTGTTTACTAGCCGAGCTTGGAGGCGGTTATTTGATGTTCGAGGCCGTTTGGTACATGAGCTTATTCTAGAGTTCTTTAGTACTGATATGAGAGAAATCACATATCCTTTTTATACCAATAATGGCCCTTAAATGATTAAAATTGTGCAAATTATGCTTGTATATTGCTTGTTTTGTTGTTTGTGAATGTGTAGGTACGTATATTGCAAAAATCACAAGAAAATGATAAAAACCAGACAAACACGAACACGAGAATGGAAAGAGTGTACAAGAGCCGGGTGTTTAATAGCAAAAAGGTCAAATAGTCAACCATGGTCAACAATGGTCAACTCACAAAGGACAAAAACCCTCAAAATACCCAAATGAGCCTTAATGTTAAACCAAATTCACAATAAGTCCTTAAAACCCTAACACCGTTAGTCTTTTTATTATAAAGACTAACGGTCGTTATCTCTTAATAACCAAATCCCTTATAAATTCACCGAGCTCAAATAATATACCTGTGGCCTATTTCTTTTTTATAAGAGCCCAAGTCAAACACCCATTTCCTATGTCAAACCTCAAACGTATAACATTTGGGGGGCGGGAAAAATGGTTTTTACTGTTCACCGTCTCCCCTATTTTCACCTACCTCAAATTAAACCCAAATTAACCCACACCCTCTCAATTCAACGTGGCCATAAGATATTCCAAGTACTAAGTGACATCTCATCAAGCAAAAACGTCATCAAACATCTTTGATTGGCTAGCTCTGTCAAAGGAATTACACGCGAGGCTCAAAAGAAACACATCAAAAGATGGGAAATTATACTAAACTTAGTGTAAAAGAAGTACAAGGCCTCTGACACAAGGATTGCCACGCTGGCAATCCGTGTGCTTCAATTTTGATCCAAAGGCTAAGAAGGGGCATC